>UCOK01008848.1:0-109142 GCA_900474325.1 Synergus umbraculus
ATATATATATATATATAATATAAAGCTACCTCTATACTTTACAGTATACCTTTAGCTTCAGTTCCCTCTCTTCTACATCCGAAAAGTCAGACCACCAACCACTTTTCTCCGCCACAACCTCTTGACCTTTTTTCTCTGAGAGAACTACCAGTTCAAATGTCTCCCCTAGTCCCCCTTGTAATACTCTATTCGCGAAGCCGAAAATAGAAAATTTAAAAAGATTCCTGTTTCTTCCACTGCATCGCAACCAGCAGAGAGGAATAGAATGGATAATTTGTTTGATGGGATAATTAAATAAGTAATTCGACTTAATTGTTTGCAGATTGAATTTCCTGGGATTTTATGGGAAATCTTGATAGATAATTGCGGGTGAATGTTTTCTGGGTATGCAAATTGTGGATTCTCTAGAAGAGATGGAGAGATGTCTGACGGATCGTTAAAGATCAAATTGTCGATTAAATTTCAAGTTCCTATAATAGTTTCGATACTTGAGATTAGTTATGTCAACAAGTCATTAATGGATAGTTGATACCACTTCCATGCTATTTCTAGATGGAAACTATATTATCTAGCGTTTAGGAGGGCAGCCATATTAATGCTGTAGTACTTATTATTTATTAATATATTATTAATTGTAAGTATGAAATTACTTTTAGGGAATGACCTCCAAGGAATTTTAAAATAATTTTGAGAAGTTTTGAGATTTTTAAGATAAAAATAGAAATATAAAACGATCAGTTGAGGCCGTCATTTTCACGTAATTTTATCTTTTTTACACTGCAAAAAACTTCATCATGTCCAATTTTCTAGATCGCATATAGCAGCGAAAATAGCGAGGATTTGAACGGATAATTTATACGGTCCGACAATTAAATGAGTAATTGGATGTAATTGTATATGGAGGAAGCCAAATTAGAAAATTTAATGTGAATGATAATTGTAAATTGAATGTAAAGGATCTAATTTCGCTTTCAAATTAAACGCGAATTTGATGAGAGCAACTGCCCTTTTAAAGGAACAAAAATACTCTATTCAATTATTAAAATAATGCATAATCTAGTTAATATTGCTTCCTTTTATTACATTTTTGTTTATATATCTCCTGTTTCGAATTTAAATATAAATTAATGTAATTTTCTTCTCAAATTTGTATGGATTTAGAGCATACATTTTCTCGTTAAGCATTGATTGTATAAATCTGTGTGTTAATACTTGAAGTTTAGTACCACTCAAAGTGAGAAACATAGACTTTAGTTTTACTATTAAGCTCTGTTTCTAAGCCTTGAATGTTAAAACCACTCGAAGTTCATCACTTTCAAATTGGAAAAGCCAACCACAAAACCCTTCAAACTTGGACACTTGGAACCTGAAAGGGTTGTAACTTCTGAACTCCAGATTGGTACGTAGAAGACAGGAAGGTCCAAAGTTCAATTATTCATCTCGAGATTAGACCTTACCTTTATAACAATTTCTGTTATTTCTTGTTAGTAGGAAATATGGCATCTGGTATGCCACTCAAAATTATATTAATTACTAAAATATTCTTACAAAATAATTTATAATACAATTATTTTTTATAACATAATATTTAAAAACATAATATTTATAATAGAATAATCAATATTGCACAAGAAAATCAAAAATCTCTAACGAAAATTAAATCTTAAATCTAGATTAATTTTGAGCAAATCTTATTTTATTTATTAAAAAATCACGTGAACCCTTAAATAGAGGGTCAAAGGATCACGCAATCGAGGGGGGTCGTGTGGTCAATGGGGGTCACGTTGTCAAGAGGGATCACGTGATTAATGGAGGGGTCAATAAAGGCATATATCATGTGGTAAAAGGGGAGTGGTCACGTGATTGATGGAGGGGTCAATAACAGTGTATATTATGTGATCGAGGGGGGAAGCGGAAGTGACATATTATTATCAATTGAGCTTAAGCCTTTCTCTTAAAAAAAATCCTATCTAGTAAAGAATATTTTACCACGCTGTCTACCTCTTTCCAATTAAGACTGAGGGTGAGGAGGGATAGTCTCGAGTTCCCATTCTTATGTAATTTCTAGGAAAGAAATCACCGTTCTCAACGTATTTATTCTTCTACAGAGATAAATCTTCTGCAGTTGCCTCGAGATAGTGGAAATGTTGTAAAATTGTACATATTTGCGTTGATGTGTAATTTTGTTCATTCTCGACAATGAAATATTATCTCAAGCATAATGGTAGCCCGACAAATTTATGCACTGGATTTAACATAGCTATTTGGTAGTATTTACGAGGTGTGCATGTTAAAAGCTCCTAGGCATAGTGAGTTGTTGCACGTAAGCTCCAAGCAAATACGTGTGTTTGTGGGTTAACATAAGTACAACGAAATGTCTTGATAAGACAGTAGGGCAGCAGTACATTCTCTACGTTTATCGTAAAGATCAGAGATAATATCAAGTTATGAGTCGAATAAAAAAAAGTATTAATCTTAATAATCCAAATGCAAAGAATAAAAAATATTTTACTCTCATATATTTTACTGTATTGTTTTAATCTAAAACTAGTTGACAACACGGAGGAAAAATTTGAAAAATAAAGTTTCATAAATTTCTGGGGGATTTGATCAATAAATCGTCTTTAGAGCGGAAAAGCACCATTGAAAGTTTTCTAATGCGCGAAAATCGTAAATTATTATAAATCATGAAGTATGGTAATTATCAACTTTTGACCATTTATATTGTACGTATTTACTTTATTGAAATATTGCTCCATTAATAAGAGTGGAATGTAATTAAAATTGTGGCCAATATTAAAAGTCACAAATAATTTCAGCAATCCGAAACAGAAATAATGAATTCGAGTATATTGTACATTTTCAGTTAAAACATATACGAAATATTAACAGAATTGATTGAAATCACTGCATTTTGAATCCGTAATTACAATTTTAAATTAAATTCTTGAAACTTTAATATTCATTTTCAATTCGTATCCCATCTGGAATATCATCAAGGTATTTTAATAAAAACTCCCTCCGATAATGAATAAAAATCAAAGAGAAGTTTTTTTACAATTTCGTTTCAACAAAAAAGAAAAAAGAATATCACTTGGCTTCAAATCGCTCCATTTTCCACTTGAATTTCACGACTGCAGGAAAAATGAAGAGAAGAATTTAGGTTCTTGAAATTCTTTCAGCAAAGTTTACATTTGTTTTTTTTGTCCTTCTTCCTTCTTTTAGCCGAGCTATGCCCTTGAATGTCTTGGGCTACGTGTCTGGGATATCAAAACAGTGTGGCGGACTCGTAGCTAACAGAAATTATAATCATCCGAGAGCAGATCTTTGAAGAAAAGTTTTCTTGCGTGATAATTCTTGGAATGGGGAGGATTTAACGGGAATCAGTTTTCTATGGGGGATGGGGGGCCAGTGGATTCAACTGGGAAATGTTCAAGGGAAATTTACGGATTCTTATATTCCCACTGTGGTTTCCGGATGCGAACACTTAACAGATCGTCGTCTCTTTTGTGAGCCTTCTCAATAGAGGGGGAAGTTACGAACTTGTGAGATCCTTCTAAATATCTTCACGAGCAAAGGGATTCGGTATAACAGCGTTGAGTTGAGCTGATTTTCAGAGAAACAATATAGAAGAAGACCAGAGGGAGTTTGGGACAGGCGAATATATCCAAAGAGAATCTTATTAACGTCTGAGACAATGCCCTGTCTATTACCACCCCTAAATCAAATTGATATTCATTCTCGAATCAGCGCGTGTAACACTGAGATTGGCAAAATTGTGTTGTACCCACGTAGAAATTGATCCAGTAAATTAACCTTGTTCCTAATAGTAACTCCTTCATCCTTAACTTCCCATTCCACTATCAACCCCCCTCCCCCTCATTTTCTCTCCACTCATTCCCCTCTTTAACTCCTCCGCAACTTCCCTCTCAATCCCCCCTAACATACTTACTCCTTCCCCTCCTCCTTTCAACACTCTATCCTACTCTCCTACTCCCCCTCCCATCTTATCCTAATTTCCTACTCGCCTCCCCCTCCTCTTTTCTATACTTCCACAACCCCCCACTACTTAATCTTTACACATACATTTACCATTGCCCCTCCTCCTACCACCAGCCCGCTGTACTCTAGAAACTCTCCCCTCTCCTCAAGCCCTTCTACCACAAGTAAAAATCCCCTCCCTCCTTCACATAATCCCCACTATCACATTTCCTCCACTTTATTATCCAATATCCTTTTTACTTTCCCTAAAAAATTTACCTAACATATTTATTCCCCCAACTCAACCGGACTCTCCAAAACCCCCTCCACATTCCATTCGCGCTCAAAAATTATTCCTAGTCCCCTCTTCCTCATTAAACTCCTCGCACAGATTTATCATTGCCCCTCCCCCAATCTCTACCCCACTATACTCATAAAACTTCCCCCTCCTAAATCCACTCGATTTTCTATCCAATTTGTCCATTTCCCCTTCTCAAATATAGTACTGCCCCTACGTTATAATATTCTTCAAGCCCCCTCTGAACCCTCCCCTTAATACATTTACAATTATTTGCCTTCCTCCTCCTACCTCTCCAAAATCTCCACGAATTCCTCCTCAAATTGATCTTTCCTACCCTGTATCATATCCCACATATGCCCCTCACGAAATTCCTCTACCATAAATATGTATAATTCTATTATAAATAATGTATTAATTAATTACAAATAAATTTAACATTTATATTAAATTTAAATAATTTTCTTTTAATTTAGAATTTAGGTAAATAGTAAGTTCTAAGTTATAATATAATAAAATAATATACTATTCAATAAATTATAAATTACTTATAATTTATATATTATATTATAACTTACCCCCAACACCCTAATGAGTATTTTTATATATTATAAATATTTATTTACAAATTGAAAACATATTTTTAATTATATATTTTATGTAAAATTATTTTTACATAAAATCCCACTTAAACTCCTTCTAAACGTACCTTTAACGCTCCCCTCACACATTTACCACTGCCCCTCCCCCAGCCAAACCATAATCTTCCAATTCCCCCTCCCCTACTCTTTTAATTCGCTTTTGCTGCTAACCCTCACATATTAACCCCTGTCACTGCCCCATAAAACATTTACTCACTGTTTTTTCTTTTTTTTTATAGATGTCCTGAGAGACCTCTTATCCTTGTATGATTTCTACTTTTCAAGTGAAAATAGAACGCTTCTGTCAGACGGTAACGAGGAAACTTTTCGAGATATCTGCCCATGATTTTCTTCAAATTTGTAGGGTATTAAAAACTAAGCGACACTTTTTTGATGAAAAGCAGAAAAAATTTTAAAGGGTGAAAACAACCCGTAAATTTCACCATTAAAAATGAGTTTTTTCAATTTTAAGGTAAATCAATCAATTATTTTCTTTCAAATTAATTGAATTTTATTACGCTTTGAATTTCGAATATGTGCAGGATATTGGTTTATGTTAAAATTGAAAAAACTAATATTTGGGGGGGGTAAATTTTAATCCCTAAAGTACACACTGGGATCACATCCACCCCATGAAATAATCAAGAGTTTCATCAAATATTTTTAAATGCTTAAACTTAATGGAATAATTTCATTAAATATCTTTTTAAATAAATTTTCTTATCTTTTCAAGTTTAAAACTCGCAGTGAGATAAAAGTTGCACAATATTCCAGAACTCCTTATAGTTTTACGAAAGACGAAATAAGATTTACGCTTCGACATCATCGAACACGACTTAGTCGAGCAAAAATATAAAAGAAGAATGAGAACAAATGGCAATCGGTTACTGAATGTCTGCTACGCACGCCAACTTTTGAAATTATCGGATATTGTAAATTTCCGGTCAATTACCATAAATTTTGTCGGCCGGAAATTTTTATAGTTAGGTAATGATCGAAAATATATTACTTATTGCATTAAGTCAATCAAGAATATTTTTGGAAATAATTCATATTGGTTGAAAGCAGACAATGATTTCTTGACAGATATTGAAAATTATTCATCAGCTTTATGAATTCTTAATATTTCTATTTAAGTGTTCTATGTATGTAATTTTGCAATTTTTCAAAATTAAATATTAATATGGCTTGAATATCATACTCTTTGACAGAATGTCATTACCTTTTTCTTAAAAATCCTTTGAATATTAATAATTCTATTTAAATTGTTCCATTTTGAACGTTTAAATATAAAAAATTTCAATATTTCACCAAAACGAAAATACTAATGTACGGGTGATTTCATATCATATTTACAATTAAAATATATGGAAATTCATAATAATTTTTTTTTTAAATTAGAAAAATCCCTAGAAATATTATGGAATCTCTTCCCCAGAAATTGCAAACAAATAAAATAAATATTTTTCGCATAAAACATAATTCAACCAATTTCTTATTTCAAACACCAAATTTTGTAACTTTGAAGGCTCCCAGCTTAACATTTGAAACTTGTTTGAACAAAAATGAGCATGCCACATAATCTATCGCTAGGCCAGTTTCGGAAACTTGGAACATATGTACGTCTAGAAAGCATGTGAAGCTTGGAAAATCCTATGAACCCAGACTACCCTCCGAAATCCCAGAAAAGCCCAAAAGGCCGTAAAATCTGTTGAAATACAGTGTAATCCACCTTAAAGTTACGAGAGTTTAACTGCACGTCAGGAAGCTTGGTTGTGAACTAAAAACTATGATAAACGGGTAAAACCTAAAAAAAAGAAGAAGGAAACTCGCAAACCTCTAAAGGAAACTTGCAAATCGAGTTAGACTGTTAATTACCTAGACCGGAACGACCTCGCTCGCAAATTTCCCTATTCCAGAAACCGAGTGCCGGTTTATCCGGTTCTTGATTCAGAAATGCTGTTCTTAGCAGCCTTGGTGAAATATGAATAACAGTACAGACGTAATGCACTGAGTCGAGATTTAAGAAGGGCTTAGGAAAATATGGAGTTGAAAGAACGCTCCACCTACATAAACCAAAAGCACCAGAAAGCTCACTGTAGAAAAGAGGAAGAGCCCTAGAGAACAAACTGGCGAGAGAATGGAAAGCAAAGAGCCAAATACACGAAATACGAAAGCGAAAGGAATCTTTTTGCAAACTGACTTTATTGTAACCGAGGATTATGTGAATAACCGGACATGTGAGCAAAGCTGCATGGAGTCAAGTTATGGAGTATAGAGTATGGATTATATATATATATATATATATATATATATATAATGTACTTTATAGTATATATGTATGTTACATGTATCGAGCCTGTGCACGTGGCACGTCCTGTATGCACGTTTCGCAGTCGCAGAGATATTGCTGCTCTTTCCAGTTCTCGGATAAGAATCCACACAATGTAATTTTTTGAACCTCACAGAGAATGTTCTCTTACGTGCTTCCGCAATCTTATCCTCTCAACTCGAAGAGGAATCCCACGAACCAATTTTTATACATGTCAAAATATAATATTTGAATTCCTAAGTCGAGACGTTTACAAATTTAGAGTGGGGATGATGGACGGAAATTTAAAATTACCGAAGTTGAAATCTCATCCCGAGAGAATATAATAAATAATTATACCGAAATTGTAAGATTTCTAAAATTATACAATTCCTGAAATTAAAAATTTCCGAAGTTAAATATTATCGAAATTAAGAATTCCCCACCTTAAAAATTCCCGAATTTTTTGTTAAAATTTCGGGTATTTCCCATTTTGTGGATATCTAACTTCGGGATTTTTCAATTTCGGAAACTTCATAATTCTCGATCGACTTTTTAAATGTTCAATTTTTGCAAGTTTGTTATTACACATCCGAAAACGTTTTTTTTTAAGCTGTAAAGCGGATTTTGTTACAGCTTAAAAAATAATTTCAGATATTTAGTAGCCAACTTGCAAAAATTCAACCTAAAATCCAAATTCAACGTCCAGTAAAAAATCTATTTTTTTAGAATAATTGCTGTAAAATATTAAATATTCTATTTTACCATTATGCTTATTCTGAAGATAGATGAAACCCATGAGAAACACTTACCTGAAACAGAAAAGAAAACAAATTGTTAAAAATAGAAAATAAGAAATGACGTGAATATATTTATTTTACTGATTTACATATATTTTCAAAAATAAATTTTTATTTTGAGTCATTATATTATTTAAAATTTTATTTCAGCTATTACATCTTCTAAATTCTGTACATTTAAAAGATATTTAAAATTCCTTGGAATTTTTTCTTAAAATATTTCAAATTCGACTGAAAACCTCGTGAAATCTAGAGAAATCTACCGAAAGTATTTCTATAATCACCTGAAATCCCTAATACTTAAATAAAATATTTTAACAAATTTTTATTACATTTTTAAATTAAATTTCTCTCTCTTAAATTCAATCTCTTTAGAAATCACTAAATTGTTGAAAACGTCTTGAACTCCATATATGAATCCCATGAAATCACTAGAAATCAGTGGAAAAAAATCTAGCAAAAATGAGAAAGGAAACAATTAAAAGAACTTAAGGAGTTGACAGCTCGATCAATCTTCTGAAGTGGAAGTATTCCAGAACATTTCCAAGTTATTTCAGGGGCTGAAGGAGATTAAATTAATATTAATTTTTCTCAGGCAGTCTTTCACACCTTCTCCAATATCTTACAAAACCAATCCATTTTATTGCAAAAAGGAAGATAAATAAAAAGATTATAGGAGGCCCTACTTATCTCTAGGACTTTGGCTCACAATTTAAAGTTTGAAAATCGAATTTTCCAGCCCGCGGCAAATCTTCTCTGAAAAAGATACATGTGTCGTGATTGCGACCCGACGTGAATAAATCCTATGAGAAAATATTCCCCTAGATCCAATAAGCCGTCTCACGTGACCCCTGCACGAGGAGCGTGAATATTTCCTGAATGTGGACGAATGTGTAGATAGATAGATATATATTAGACATCTTGAAACGTAGTACGCCCATCGTGCGCCCTGACGTATGATAAGTTTTGTGTGGTTCGAGCAGACAGGTTGATAGAAATGTATCTGCGTGCGGCGACGTTATGAGTAAAAAAGTTTTGAGTTTGCGACCTCACGAACAACTTTTCATTTTACCTTATTGCACGGAAAACTTTTCTTTTATGAGACTTAAAAGTGGTAGTGGATGGGAAATGATAAAATATAAATTAAACCATATTCGACTCCATCTTATGGGTTTTTTATACCTTTCCGATAAATAGCGAATGATACATAGGAATTTTTCGCTCATGACTGCTGCCCCTTTTTCTCTTGACCGAACACTGCAAGAAGAGGAGAAAGTTTTCAGCCGGAAAAACCCAATAATGGGATTTATATCCAGTGAACCAGTTGAAAACTTCATTTCGTAAGGTTTATTCCTAGACTTTTAAGAATCGTTTCCTAGTTTCATGACAATACTGGAATTATTTAGGAAAAGAACAAGTCTCATTTATAAATTTCATTTAGAGCGAGAAAATGGAAGATTGTGCAACGAGGGGAAAAATAGGGACTTTTTAAAGTTCCTATGAAATTTATTAAACGTTTATCAAATTTTTCAGGAGAGATAAAGAACGTTCTATAAAATCGAATTTTAAGTTTAAAAAAAAAAAAAAAACAAAATCCATTCCGGAGTTATTTTAATGCTGAACAAAGGCCAAGAAAAATTTATTAGAAAAAGTCAACCTCTTCGGAGAAATTAGATAGAAAGCAGGAAAAGCGGTTTTTTTTTACATTAGACGTTGATTAAAAATTATTTTTTTATATAAGTAAAAAAGTGAGATTTAATTTTGTGTATAATGCATTTTTAGGGGGATTCTGTTTTAATGCATAAATTTTGATTTTATGTATGGAAAAAAACCAAAAGTTTTTGGTTCATTGCAATCAAAAATGTACATCGAAAATTCATTTATTATTAATTTATAATAAAATTATGAGAGAGAGAAACAAGAAAAGCCAGTTAAATGTTTATCTCTACTATATAAAATTATTTACAGAAATCGCTGAATCCCGAGAGATTGATTGAAAAATATTGTAAATTCCATTTTCCTATTGGATTACACAATATTCGCTCAATGTTTGAAAGATTTTTATATTACAATTGAACGCGAAATGAAAGTATTATTTTAATCTGTTTGTTGATGTGAAACAGTATGTTGTAAAAATTTTATCGCGCCTCGTTTACTCGACGTATTACGTTAATTTTTGTGTATAAAATAATTCTGTGAAATGTTGCAATATGAATTCTCCTAGCTTAATTATCGTATTTTATCCTTTATTCCCCTTTATGTAAATAAATTGATAAGAATATTCATAGGTATTTAAATTGTTCATAAAATTGTACTTAAATAAAGTTTAATCAATTACTGCTTGAAAAACACCTGTTTAAATTCTTTTTAATTAAATTAATCTCATGGAAATACCATTTTATTGTTGGAAAATTCATTAAATGTAAATTCTGATCCTCTCGGTATTTATAACTCAATGAAAGGATTTAGATGAGTCAATTATAATACGTCTAATGAATCGTACTAATGAATAACTTTAAATATATTTCATTTCAATTCGTTTTTTAATGTCCGTGTTTTCTTTTCGGTTGGTGCTCTAAATTTTTGTTCGAAAACTCATTAAATTGAAATCATGATCCTGGGTACTTATAACCGAATAAAGAAGTACCCCACATAACGTTCTAAATATATTTAATTTCATAAAGATCTTTAATCTTTATATTATACTTGGGGAGGGGGTATAAGAGCAGAAGGAGAGAAACCTTGGGATATATTGAAAGGTTAAAAGGTATAAAAATAAAGGGGTAGAGAGATAAAATTTTAATAGATCAAATTTTTAGATAAACTAATGGTTTCTTTTCAGAATAAAATTCTACAGTCACTTTTAGTATGTTTTCCTTTAATTATAAGTTTAGTATTCTTGTTCCGCGAGCACTTCAGTCTCTTTAATGGGACAAAGGACCTAAACAAAGGCAGTGGACGGTTCGTAGATACGTATCTGGTAATGATATCAGGTTGAGTGTTAATTGGCGTTCATCTCCGAGCCGGTGCTTGTATACAAGGATGGTAGTAGATAATGCGGAGGGGATGAGTTGGGGCAGTGCTAATTATCCCTAGGAAAATTCTTGCACAACCTCGTGCGCATTCCCTTCACCTAATTTTCTACTTCACATCTTTCCCCATCCCATCACCCCCTCTTACTCCTCCCTTTTTCAACACCCATCCCTAGTCATCATCTTCAACTCCATCTTACTATATACTACATTATCCCACATTATCCCAGCACACCGGTAACCACCCGAGCTCTTTCTCGAAGAATGAAGCGTATACAATGTATATGGCACGTCCATAACTTCTGAACGAGACTGTTAATTGGATTTTTCTTCCTCGTTTCCTTTATATGATTACAACGTTCCTAACCCGCAGCAATACCTCCACATTCCATTCCCTAAACTTTACCGCTTTTCTCGTTTTACTTTTCCTTTACGTGCTAGAATTGTAACTTTTCAATACGAGATCCTTACCGCCCTTCACCAACTGATTCTATAAAGAAATATAAATTGTATTGCTAGCATGATTCTTGATGGGAATGTCAGGGGTAGTGGTTGTTATTTTGAGGGGAAATTATATTCACACCCAGCAAACAGTTTCTTTGAATCAAAGAAACATTTCTTTGATATGCGGTCAAAGAAACTGTTTTCTGGGTTCATCCAATATATTTCTAATTTTACATTAATGGAATATTTTTTAATTGAGCCTCATTGAATAATTATATTAACATCATTGAATTGTTTTTTTTTTAATAATTTTTTCTATAATTAAGTAAAGAAAATTTTAGAAAGTCAATTTTTATGAAACTGTACCGAGTTAAACGCATTTAAAAGTATTAATCATGTTTTTAAGGAAATTTAAGCCGGGTTTGAGAGAAAATGCAAATAATATTGTAATGCAGATAATGAAAGATAAAAAATGAGATGGACTGGCTTATCGTTTTACTCGATATCAAATTCGAGCTCGTATGATTTTCAAGTGAATGCATTAACGAAATCATCAGCGTTAAACCATTTTAAGGTATATAATAACTTTCCACGTCCATGCAGAATCAAATTCATATCGTTTGTGAATTAATGAATGATAAAATACTATAAGTTCAATTTTCCTTGGTATATATATATATATTTAAACAGAAATTGAATTAAATTGAATCTCAAACAGTATCAACTTCACGTTTAAATATATTAACTGATAAATCCTCTTTCGCTGACGATATTCAAAGTCAATTTACAAAGCTTTCTGTACGAATTTGTCATTATTTATCGCATATGTAAATGCATGTTTATTGAAATTGATTTCTGTTTGAACTCATTCGTTCCTAATAATCATTCTGATAACTGATTTACATACATAATTTTTATTGAAATTCTGCTCGATTTCCTGAAATTTCACCGAACTTTTTATCTTTATTTATTCTTCATGAATTCCATTCAATTTCATGAAATTATATAGAATTCACTATTACTTATTCGAAATTCGATAACAACAATGAAATTCGATTAACAATAGAATACAACTAGAATACAACAAAATTGAACTAATTATTCATAAAATCGATTAAAATCGTTCTAGTAAATCATTAAAAATATTTTCCTCCATTCCGTGCTTTAATGTCTATGTTTTCTTTGCGGATGGTGCTCTAAATCAAGGATTTATCTCAATTTATTTTTTTTTATTTCAGCGTGAGATTTTTAATCAGTCTGATGGAATCTTCCTATGATAAATTAATGTCCACGGAGATTGTTAGATTAATCTTTGTGTAATGTTTGTCGACGTTGAAGTAGTTCATCGTAGAATAAGAAGAAAAATTCTGAAAATCAAACAATCCTTGTTCTTTTTTTCCGACGTGATTTAAGAAGCACGCGAGACCATGAGACGCTTATCGAATTGTTCTTGGGAGAAATAATTGCTCTTCGCACTCTACCACCCCAACCCAGGTTAAGGACATCCGCCTTCTCGATTCTCGACACCAACCGCTCCTCCGGTAACAGCGGCTCTCCACTTTTTGCTTCGTTTTTCTTTTTTTATTCTGGGTTCGATATACTTAAGTATAGAGTGTATACCATAGACTGTACAACAACTAGTAAAGCTATCGATTGCGCAGACGATATTTTTTTTACATAACGTAACATGGTGGGAGGGACCAAGAATAAACCTTACACCTCTTCTTACTTCTCGCTTCCAGAGCGAATGAATGGAAGAAAAAAAAGAAGAAAAAGTGTACGTTAACAGCATTCGTACTGCAAGATTGATGCTTTGTGTTCCAAGAATAAGAGGTTGATAAATTCTGTGTCAAAAGCATATTCCGCGGTGAACTTTAATCTCAAATGTTTTATTTGTTGAGAAAAAGGTGTGTACTTTTTTAGCAGATGTTTACGTTTTTAATTAATTAATAATAAAGAACGTGGATTTGCTAGTTTTATGTAAATGTTCACATTCTGATTTCTCCAATGATATTCTTTCTCATTTCGTAGATTTTCAGTAGAAAAAGTCGATTACATGGACATGCATAATGGAATCACATTTCACAAAGCCCTATTTCTATATCCAATCGCTTTATAACCAATATTCTCTATAATGGGTACTTCGAGGATGGCTTGTGCATTGGAGGCTCGCATATTTATTGTGTCTGCTTATATAGCCCGAGATAAGAATAAAAAATATTGACAAAAAAATGAGCAAAATCCAATCTTTAAACTAATAGAATAAAGATTGAGCTGGGTTAGTAGAATTATTCATTTGTGCCAGCAGATTATTTTCATTGGACATTGACGAAGATTTATTATATTATAAATATTTAATATCAATTTATCGTGAGAGCTTTTATATTAATTCTCGAATGATTTCTCCAATAAAGAATTCCAGATTATTTCAATTTACTTATCGTGACAATATTAAACGCCAGACATACTGAATTTTCAGTAGTACAACGCGTTTTAAGTCAGCCATTCGAAGTATCAAGTAGTACAAATCGTTTCTAGTCCGACAATTCAAGTTTCAAGTAGTTTAACGTGTTTTACGTCAGCCAGATGTAATTTTTAGTAGTGTGAATCAAGTTTTCAGAATAAATTTATCGAAACTAGTGCAGGGATTATATATTATGAACTCCTATGTGGAAGTAGTACGAATTTTTTTATGTCAGACATATTAATCCGTTTTAAGTCAAACAAGTAGAATTGCAAGTTACATGTCATTTCCGGCCAGCCCGAGTGTGTTTTCAAGTAGTAAAGGTCAAATTAAGTCAGATATACTGAATATCAAGTAGTATAAATCGTTTTAAGTCAGCCATGCTGATCTTTAACTAGTTTAACACGATTAGAGTCAACCATATCCTATCCTAACTAGCCTCATCCGTTTCACATCAGCCGTTCGAAGTATCAAGTAGTACAAGTCGTTTTTAGTCCGACAATTCCAGTTTCAAGTAGTTTAACGTATTTACGTCAGTCAGGTGGAATTTTTAGTAGTGTGAATCAACTATTCAGAATAAATTTATCGAAAGTAGTGCAGGGATTATATATTATGAACTCGTATGTGGAAGTAGTACGAATCTTTTTATATCAGACATATCCAGTTTCAATTAGCACATGTCGTTTCTTGTCAGCCTCAATGAATTTTTAAGTCAAGTTAAATTAAAATAGAAAATCTCCTATGCAAGTCTATACTTAAATTTTAGTATTAGCGAGTGTTTTTTTTTTTACGAGGTCTCTACTCGGCACTATTCTGACGCGATTTTTTTTTTGGTGCACTTTCGAAAATACGTAATAATACTTTAAGCTGAGCTTCCTTCTTCTCTATTCTGCTCCTTTACGTTTCAAGACACGCTAATGCAAAGCATCTGCAACGATGCAAAAGGATTTTTAGCCCTCCCATCTTTCCTTTCCAGCCTTTCTCAAAGCAAATTTCTATGCTGTGGGTCGAGAGTCTTTGTAGCAATAGAAGCATATCCATCTCTAAGAGTAGATATTCGGTATGTGCGCTTTGCCCGTGACTATCGAGTACCTTATTCAGGCATAAGAGCTCTGTAGCTGGAATTTTAAGGACACAAAATCTGTGCGACGGAAAAGTAAATCAAGTGAGACTGAATACCAAACGGATTGTCAATGTGCATTTCTGAATGTTCGGAATGAAAAATTCAGAGATTCTGCTATATTATTGGAAATATTGTCTTTCCTGAAGATTTAATTTAAGAATTTAATGCCCAGCGATTTATACAAACTCTCTTTCACAATAAAAGTGAAAATATATCTGAAATGTCTGAAACAAGCTCTTATCCTGCTCCATAAAAAATGCAGGAGAAGAAAAAATTACTTGGTAGAAATGCAGCTCTGTACATAACTAAATTGCAGAAAACTTTTCTCTAACTGCTTTCTCATTTGTACATTTGTCTTCATGTCATTGAGTAATCCCACATCCGCATCGCGTCTGTTCGTGACGACGTCGTGTCGGGTGGGTGTTACGTGGACGGTTGTGTAAAATGTAAATAAATGTAAATGTTTCCCTAGAAGATGTCGCCGTTTACGAGAGACGCGAAAATACCACTGGGAATCCCTCGAGGACTGAGCAAATACATCTGCATGTGTATCTAAAGTACTCTCACCTCGATGCAAGTAAACAGGTTCTATTTTCGAATTATCGGCACATACCATAAACGCATGCGTGTTATGTAAATTTTTAACGTCCCAGGTCACGAATAATACATATTCCGTGAAATATTCTGAAGATGCACTGTACACATGAGAAAATAGAGGGAAATGCTAGCTTCCTATCCGTTTTTAATATTTTGCTTTCTCGACTTTAGGGAAATCATGCTTCTATTCAAATTATTCCTGATGAATTAGAAAAACAGATTACAGTTCGGGTGAACTAATTTTAATTAAAAGACACATTGTATAGGATTTTGTTGACAGAAAAACGAATCTGAAACATGAAAGCATTCGGTTACACCCCCTACTCTAATTGGAAAGGAATAGGGGATGAGAGCGAATGCTTTTATGCTTTAAATTTGTTTTTCTGACAAAGAATAATAACGACTAAAAATATTTTGTCAGAGCCTCGCACAGTTTTCGAAATGGTAGGGGATGTAAATAATAATATCAAATTTCAGAATTGTCTTTCTGTTGAAATATATTAGATAAAATTTTTGGTTGCTCTCCTTTTTAAATTAAAAAATTAAAACTGACAACTGCTATAGTCTATAGATTTTGCTATCCGGAAGATGTTTCGCAGATATGCTCTGAACATTTCCGTTCATTTTATTCCCCAGTGCCGGGAAATTTAATAATTAAACGACGCACGTCTCTCGACTAACATTGCAAATGGAATCGCTCGTTACCAGAAAGTAGAATTATTATGATTTTCGATTCAGTCGTTACGTGCCCAGGTTTTTATGATTCAGTGCAAATTGCACAAATTTAAAAATTAGCGTTTTACGTGCCCGAGGGGTAATCGCAAAATTAATTTATAGTAACTATGAAAAAGAGATTTTTTAATTTAAGTACCATTAGGGTTTTATAAGAATGATAGTGCCATTATTATTTTTTTATTTGGAAATATCCATTATTTCATTTTCACATAAAGGATAATAGGAAAAACGTTCTTTCTTGTTCAAAACAGTTTTATTGAATTTCTATAAAATGGTGTTTAAAGAAAAGCAGATTGAAAGCAAATATTTTAGCTTCTTGAGAGAATTAATAGCCGTACTTTGCAAGGGAGTTTAAAAGCTTAAATTGCAATGAGTTTGAGAGCAATTGTTTATTAATTGCATTGGAAAAATAGTAACATTGTTCACGTGGATTTAAAAATATTTTATATTTAACTGTTGTTCTCAATTTGTTTTGTCTCGAATTTTAAAGAGGGATGGGTCACTCTCTATTTCCATGTTGTTTATTTTTATATTCCTAGACCTTTTGTATGGTTTGTGTATGAATTTTTCATAATGCACACTCGAACGACTCTCCAAACGAGGTTTTTGCTTTATATACAAACAAATGGTGATGGTCTGAGGTCGAGCAAACGGATTTTTGTGATCCTTTTATTAAAATACTTCTTGTTTTTACATCCGCCAAGAGCGAACAAGAATATTTTCAACTTAATTTACACTCTGGGGTTCAAAAAGAGAATAATTGCGGAAAATAATTATATTCTCGAGTTAAAAATGGAATTCTAGTTTCTGACTTCAAAAGCTTGTGGTAAATTTTCTTTAATCTAGCAAGGGAGACTTACTTCTAAAAAAAATGTTAAAAGGAGTAATTTGAGATAAACCCGTTAGGTTTTGGAAAGGGTTTTAAAAAGGGGGTTGGAAAAAAGATTTAAAAAAGTGGGGTTGAAAAATGTGTTTAAAGGGGGTGGGGGAAAGTGCCATTACAACTATATTAATAGACGATAGAACATATATTCATATAAACCAGGGAGAGTCTCGTTTTTCACGCCTTTACCAACTTTTATGGTGCTTTTACGATTAGCCAGGACATAAAAAAGCGATAAATAACATGACAGTAATTTAGAAATAAATATTTTGCATATAAAACCATAAAATTGAAAATAGAATTATTACGTTTTTGTAATTTTGAAGAGAATATAAAACAAGGGGTTTAATCGGTTCATTATTGCATAGTGGATACTACTTGAAAACAATGAAGTTATTGGAAAAGTTACTTTTTTTTTCTAACTTTCGAGATAAGCTTCTTTAAACTTAAATTTCCGTACTTGTTATCTATCGGTGGAAGTCTAGCTTTCTTTAAAAACTTAAAAAAAAAAAATATTTTTGTAACTAAAGCAATATATTCTTAGCTTTAGATTTCTAAAGCCGATTTAGTACAATTCTGATAAAGTTTTAATGAAATTATATTGTTAATGAAAATTCTGGGTTAAGTGTTTTCTGATCTTTTCACCTTAAATTCTAAAAATGCTTCGACCACTAGAGAGCCATTCAAATTTACGAGAGTTTAACTGTTTTCAAGGAAATTAGATTCCAAGACATTAAAGAAGGAACACTTGAAGATAGCAATAAACGTACTCGTACTTTTCATAAATGACGAATAATAAAGAATGGAAGTCATGGCTTTGAAAAGTTGCTCTAGATCTGAAGACTCTTTTGTTGCAGAGCTTTTGAGACATCCAGTTTCTTAAATAGGGTACGTATTTCAATGGGAGCTTAAAATTTAAACTCGACAAGAAATGGAGGGCTTTAAAACAAAGTCGAAGTTTCATTCCCAGGGTTCTGGAAAATCGCCACTTGGGAAACGTTTAGGGTCAGTTTTAAGTGCTCAACGAAATGTAGAACAGATCTTTTACCTCGAATTTTTATGTCAAAGATTAAGCCGCTATAAAAGGGATTTCACGACTACAGTTTAATAAAAGAATACTTTTGGCAGAGTGTGCTTAAATTTAAAACTTGCTTTAAAATAAAAAACAGCTTTCAGGTGTTCTGAGAATTTTTTTGAAAATCTTTCGATCCAAGGTCATGAGTTCTCGACTTCTAAAGGTCTAAGATATAGTATGTTATGTATTATACATATAATACATATATAATACGTAATATATATATATATATATATATATTAAACTTACCTATAACCGTTAAATTGACTTTAGAGTTGCGTGTCTGACCAATTTGAAAGTCAACTCGACACCTGTAGATGCCAGCATCCTCTTCCCTGATGTGATCAACCCCTAACTCAGCAGGTTTCTTATCCGGCATGAAATATGCACGATTCGAAAAAACCGAATCATCGGACCACCTTTCGGCGAATCCGAACCCACGCTCCCTTGCATCAATACTGAAAAAAGAAAAAAAATACGTGTAAAATATTAATAAATTCTTGTAATGAAAATTAGAACAAATGAAAGGGATAAGCAGGTGAAATTTTTTTAAAATAACTAGGGATTTCAAAAGATTTCAAGAGATTTCATGGGACTGCAAAAGATTGTAAAAGATTTGATAGGAATTAAGAAGATTCAAAAGATTCAAAAGACATAGGCACATTTTTCAAATAATTTGAAAACATTACAGATTTCACGGGTTTGCTTCAGTAATTACCTTGGATTTATAACAAAGTTATTTTATTGATAATTAATTAAAATTGATTAAAAACCATGGCGTGATCTTATCATTAATTTAGCGATTAAATTCAGTTCGAAACGTTCGAGCAAATTTTTTGACGCGTGTTAATGAATATTAATTTTAAAAGCTTTTCAAGGGATAATATATTATTGGGATAATATATTGAACTTTATAAAAAAAAAATAATTGAAAAATAATCAGTCGAAAAATGATGGAGATTAATGTACATTTAATGTAAAATTTTATAGTTAGAAGCGACTCTAATTTTCAAATAATAAAAAAGTTTAATGTAAAAGAAAGATAGTTCAATAGTTTGTATTGAATCACTTGAAAAAAAAAATTTAAATAACCTCAGGGTTCTGTTAAGGAAATTCTTGCTTTATCGGCAGTTAGCAAGTTTGATCAGCAGTTGAAGCCCAGAATACTTCTTCTGGACAAAGTTTGTCCTGAGGGCTTCAAAATCTTCTCTCTACCTTTACGTCCCCTGCATCTGTAAGAGCTTGACAGGATTTCCAGTTTCCTACAATCTATACACCAAACTGTCTATTGCAGGTTCTTGATAGTGGTTCTATTTGATCAAACTTGATTCTGAGTTCACGGCTGACAAATCTGCTTGTGATTTTGAGTAAATTAATAATAAATAAATAGGTAACTGAAGAATTATTTTTAAGCCATTATTATGTGGACAATAAAATTTTTTCAAAAGATTTTTTGCAAAAATAAAATTACGTTTCAAGACTACAATGAAGAAATATGAATTTTTAAGCGACTTGACAACTAGAAAGGCCTTGAAAATATTTGAAATCTCTTGAAAATTTTTAAAATGTCTAGAAATATCAAGGGACTGTTTGAAATCCATAAAAATCTTTAAAAATATTCTAAAACCTTTTGAAATATTATGAAATCTTTAAAACTTCTTCAAAACATTCTAAAATGTCTTAAAATTCTTTAAAATCCTCTAAAATCCTTTGAAACCACTTCAAATCTCTTGAAATATTTTCCAGTATTTTTAAATTCCTTGAAATTTTATAACATCCCTGGAATTCGTTAAAAATCTTATAAATTCTCTTAAATTCTTTAAAATATCTAAAAAATCTTCTGAAATCTCTCAGAATTTCTTAAAATCCTTTAAAAACTTTTGAAACATCTAGAAATCTTTGGAAATCTTTTTAAATTGCTAACTTCATATCCTTCATTCCAATAATTAAAGAAAAAAATTGAATACCTAGTTTTCAAAAACATTTCTGACTCTTCACGTCAACTTTTAGGGCCAGGAATGTGTCTTGCTTAGTTTCCTAGAGTTGCTCTAGTAAATGAGGTGAGTTTAGTCGAAATTGGCAAGACTGGAAGTGTCGTTGAGACACTCTTGTTAATTACATTCCAGTGCCTCTACTTTGCAAGCTGCACGAAGATTTGTTGCTCTTCTTTTTTCTTTCCTTCTCTTTCCATTCTTATCCTCCCCCTCTTTTTCTCACTTCCATGTACACTGTACAATTTTAGAAAACTTTTCGAAACGAGTTTCTCACAAGTGCAGTAAATATAGAAAATCGTCGGTAACAGAAGTCGCTGCTGCTTTGAATTAGCTTGTGTAAAAGTAGCTGCATTGGCTGAACTAAACCACACCACTTCTTAGTGCATATCGCCACAAGAAAGCCTTCGAGATTCGCTCTAAAGTGCAAGTTGAACTCGGAGGTGATGGAGAAAGAGCAGAACTGGTGCAACTCTTAGTGGACAGACGAACGTGTAGTTTCTTGCTAGTCACTAGCTAGGTTCCCTAGAGCTCTGCAATCCGTTACCTCCGACAGTATTTTCCACCCTTTCCTGTCTTTTCCCTTCTTCCCCACTTCCCTCCTCTTCACCACTTCACTACTTCCTCTAACTTGAACCTTAGAACCAACCCTTCAAGATTTAACTTCTTTTTGCTGAGAAATTCAGCAGGATCCATCACTTGCTTGAAGAAACTTTTGCTGAGGCCAACTCTCTCTTCTCCTCTTTGCGTCCATTTTATTGTGCTTTAAAGTGATTTCAGCGAAAGCAAAGTTTTATTGAAATGTAATCGGATTTATGTAAAGAGCGATGTTGGCAAAACTGCTTTGGGCAGTAAGTTGTGAAGAATATTGCATAAAGGAACAATAGTTTGAGTTTACAGTTATAGTTACAGTTGCAATTGCAGTTGCTGTTACAAAATTATAATGTAACTGGGCGAACGAAAATTCGAAGACCCTCGAATTTCCGGTGTAGGTGGAATTACAATATTTGATTATTTTTAAATTTTCAAGCGATTTCAAAAGGATTTTAAGGGTTCAATGTAAATTTTTAAAGAGATTTAAAAAGATTTAAACAGATTTACAGAAGCAAAACAGATTTAATACATTTCAACAAGCTTTTGGATTTTTTACAGGATTTTAAAACTAAAAAAAAGTTAATTAAAAATACAGTACTGCGTAGAAATTTAACATGTAAAGCTTTGATGTAGAGTTTACTTGTATATTAGAATCGATACCCCACAAAGTATATTTAAGTTTTCTATTTTAGTTCCGCAACATATTTTTACTTCACAAACTTTTAAAGATTATATTCAATTTCGAAGGCTCTGATTCTATAAAATATCTATTAAAAATCATGAGACAGGAAATAAGCGTTGAGGAAGCTCGCAGAATTCAATCAGCTACTCTCGGGTGTATACTTTTTTAATTTCCTAGCATTGAGGACTTACGGTACAGCATACCGTAGCTCAGAGTTTGAAGACTTTCTTTTGTTTGCCGCATGAGTTTGTGTCGCTTTTTTTTTTCTCTTGTTGATTTTCATGGTAGGAGTTTGCTCCAGGAACAGGATTAGGAGTTTCTCGAATACGTGATGAATACCGAGAAAGTTCTCGTTTACGTTCCAGTCAGCAGATACTTTTTATCCGAGTCGCAACTATTCACAAGATTTTCAGCGACTGTAATTGTGTTTGCATTCTTCAGCACAAAAAAAAAAAACTTAAGAGCAATCTCTTGTTGTAAATTGCAAAACTGTCAAGTTATGGAAACGAAGTTTATACTTCGAAGATTGATGTTCCGGGGAATTAATTGATTTTCCATTTTATTTGTTCATATATTTATTTATTTACTTTATTATTTATTTATTTCTTAGGGACGTGTTTTCTAATAAAGCTTTCTTTTATTCAAAGTTTCGTTTATTATATTTTCCTTGTATCCAGCTTTCGTTTTATTAAATTTTTTATGCATTTGAATTTTCTTTTATTCAATTTTTAAGACGCTCGGCGTGTTGAGATAATAATTATTTATTGTCTTACCTATAAACCGAAGTACCAAGATCCTCACGGTACCAAAGTACAAGATGTACCGAGTCTCCTTCGTGGGTAGTTGATATGTCGCAGGGAAGGTAGGTCGGATCTCCGACCAGTGCCACGATATTCGATATAGGAACTGTAACAAGAAAAAAATAAAATTTAAGTTTACAAATAATGAATTATGTTCATAAATTTATTTAAAAATTTGATTCTCATTTTTTATTCTAGAAAAAAGGTTGAAAAAGAGTTGAAAAGGTGATGGAAAGTTTGAAATGGGGGTTTGAAAAGGAGATGAGAAGTTTAAACAACCTTATTTAAAAAGAGGGTGGAAATTTTGGAAAAAGTCCAAAAAGAGTTCTTGAAAAGAAGGTTGGAAATAAGTGTTGAGAATATTAGTGGAAAGATAAAAAAGGTTCAAAAAGAAAGTTGGAAAAGTTGAGTTGGAGAATGAAGTTGGAAAGGGAGGTCGGGAAAGTGTGTTCAATAATTTGTGTTAATGAAATTTGCTGAAAAATGGATTTTGAAAAATGAGTCTTGAAAAGGAAGTTGGAAGAAAGGAGTTTAGAAAAGTTTCTGGAAAATTAGGTTAAAACTAGCTTTTCCCACTTGGAAAAACAAGTGGGAAAGCAGATATAAAAGAAGGTTGGAAAATATTGTTGAAACTGTACACTTGGAAATATGTTAAAAGTTTGATATGAAAAATGAATTTGAACAATTGGGTGGAAAATGAGGGTTTGAAAAAGGATGTGTGAAAAATGTGGTGGATAATTGGATTGAAAAAGTGTTATGGAAAAGTAAAATCAGTGTCATCGATAATGCTTCCACTTTTTATAGAACATCGACAATTTCGAACTTAAAATCCTAATTGAGCTCGGCTCATAATTTATCATTGGTCGAGAAACTTCCAAAGTCATTGGTTTAATTCCCAGAAGCACGCTACTATCTTTTTTCAAGCCTAAACGACCCTTTCCATGTAATTTCCAATGACCCAGAACCTTAAAATAAAGCCGGAATGACCGAGCAAAAATCCAATCATATAGGCCATAAACTTTTCCATAAAAAAAAGTAAACCAAGCCTGCAGGTTTTTTCCTCATTAAATTCTTCTTGATTCTTTTAGGAAAAAAGTTATGTTAACGAAGGATTTACTTAATTAATTAGAACGCTATCAAAATTTTAATCACACTCCGCCTAATCAGATCATTCATTTATAAAATGATAAAAAATATCAATAATCTCAAAAATATTAAGCTCTACAAAAGTCAGATTTTTTTGTGAATATTTATAACTTGGCAAAAGGCTTTCTAAATTATGATCAAGATAAAGCTTGTTTTATCCATAATATGATTGAATATATATATATATATATATATATATATATATATAGACACCAATTGCAGGTGAACACACATGATGAGATTTTCGCTTAAATCAACACGCTCAGGCAAATAACAGTTCAACTTTGGGTGGAACGATGAATCGTAATTGCTTAAACAAGCTGCACTTGTCATTTATGTTTACAGCTATAGTAATCTCGCTAGTAATTTCACCAAAAATGTTTGAACAAACAGAGCAATAAACAATTTGGTCTCGTTTCTCTATAAATAGGAAAAGCTAATGATTTAAAAAGATTGATTTGTATGCTTTCTTATAAAATCTCGTGAGGTCATTCTAAAAAGTAAGGATGAACTGATACTTTCGAAAATTTTGAAAGGGGGTTGAAAAAGATATTGAAAACATGGACTGAAAAAGGAATGGAAAAGGAATTTGGAAAAAGTTTTAGAAAAAGCTGTAGAAGAGGGATTTGAAAATGTATTTTAAAAAACAAGATGAGAAAAAGTTGGTTCGAGAAGTTCGAAAAGTGGGCTGAAAATGGGGTTGGAAAAAGTGTGGGTAGAACCCTTAAAAAATTTATCTTTAGTACGTATTATATTTTTTGATGTCTCTATTTGCATTTTAGTTTTGGTGCTCGAAATAGGTAGATTAAATGACATATTGATGTCAGGGAAAGGATTAAAATTTAAAACAACATCCTAACGCATAAACTGCATGAACAACGCTGGATCTCTCGGATATTTGAATTTATAATCCAGCTAAAAGCTCATCTCAAATTTCAAATGGTCAATAATTGCGCTTGGATAATATTACGTTATTTGTAGTTTTAGATTGATTAAAATATAATTAATTAAATGATCAAGACCTTAACTAAATATTAACGTTGTGTTGAAATATTAGTTTGGAAAATTATATGGTAAATAAGGTGGGAAAATTTAGATCGAAGAATTTGTTGAAAACATCAATTTCAAAAATAGAGTTGAGGAAGAAGTTTGGAAAAGTTTTTAGGAAAAGTAAGTGGAAAATGGAGTTGGAAAATGAGGTCGGAAAATTGGGATCTTGATTTTAAAGGAAGATGCCCGTTATATCTATATTTTTGAAGCAAATGACAGAGTTGTAATAAAAGCAGACATATGTAAAATATGAAAATTTTAATTTTCTAAAGTGTGTGAAGTTGGAAGGCAAATTATCTCGTCACCTGAGCGACTCTAATGGAAAAAGAAAATAGCACAGAGGCAACCGACCCAAGTGGTTGTTGAACCTCTGCTTACGGTATAGAATATGTGACGCTACAATCACTAACCAAAATGTGTCTTGACGTTACGCGTTTGTACAACTGACGTGTATAATAAACGCATGCGGTACTATGATAAACAGTCGCTCGTGTTTCATGTCACCCACGACGTTCACGTACATCCATTTAATGACTTTGTGTCGCTCCAGTATCATCGATGCTCAAAGGAGAGAATAGTTACTGTAGGTCATTTTGACTAATAAGTGAACATAATTAAAATGATCAGATTTAAAAAGCTCAACTTTAAGATCGAGATTAATTTAAAAATTATTTTAAATCTTTTGAGATCATTTGAAGGTACTTAAAATCACTAAAAATGTCGTAGAATATTCTGAAATCTGACAAAATCTGATACGAAATACAGGACTATTGGTCACTTTATATATAATTCATATTAGTAATAACGTCGGAATGAATATTGCAAATGGTTTACAGAGGTACATGAAATGCATTTTTGTACAACATATCTTGCGAATTTTGGCCATATGTCATTGAAATGCTTTTAAATCCTTTAAAATACATCGAAATATTTAAATTCGTTGAGATCATTTGACATTATTTTAAAATAAAAAAAAACCCTTGAAAAAACGCCTAGTATCTCGGAAAATATTTGAATTATATTTTATTCCCTCAAAATTGCTTACAAACTTTTTCATTCTTTTAATATCCCGCATGCAATATTTTTATAGAATTTTAAATCTTGAAATCCGCTCAATTCAAAAAATTCAAGTGGTCAATCCTTGGTCTTGTTATTTTTTAGACTTTGTTTAAATCTCCACTGAAGTTCAATTTTCCTATTTCCTATTTTTTCAGCAAACAAATTTAAACACAATTTTTTCTGAGTGCACTTCTTTCAATGGAAAAAAAAAAAACAAATTGAGAAATGGAATTTCAGTCTGCCTTTGGTGTACAATATTAGTGACCAAATAATATTTTCCATAATCATCAGACCACAAAAATTCCGTTAATCTACATATACATATATACATAGTGGCTAATATAATAAACATCGTTTACATTAAAAGTAAAACAAAACCCTGCCGGAAGGTTCTTTTTAAACAAACACTGCAAAATCGTTGATTTGGAGAAGAGAAATAGAAGCGAGTGAAAACTCTGGAATAGTAGTCGACCCATAGCGCCACAGGTATATTTTCATCGAATCCTGCATACTTTATAATATCGAGGAAAAGCTGCGGCTCTTTTTGTTACCGAACGAGTTATGGTTATCCACTTTTTGTGTTTTTTTTTTCTATCGTTGAAGGCATACCACCAGAATGATCAGTCCTGGGGGCTTTCGTTCTCAACCCCCTTTTTATTTTTCCCTCACTTTTCGATGAGCAGGGTTTCGTCGATTTTTAAACCGAGGAAAAGCGAAATGACGAGCCAAAAGTATCTACAGGTTGTCGATTCCGATGGACGTCCGATCGACAGATATTCTGGGGTGGCAAACAGTTCCCAAATCCATTACTGTATCTATCTATCCATCAACTGGAGTAAGGGAAATATTATACTCGACTCGACAATGGCAACAGTTGCGAAACAACTATTTTAATCCAATTAGCAGACAACGTCAGTCGATAAAAAATTAAATGGTTTTTAAGGGGTGAGATGTGGAAAATTGACGGAAAATTATCGTTTTTTTATTGAAGTGTTTAGCCATGCTGTGTCTAAATTTGATATTGATTTTCTCGGAATTTTTTAGATATTATGGTTTTCAAAATACGAAAGAATTCAAAATATTTTTAAAATCCACCGAAACTCCTTAAAATTGTTCGTTGTCTAGCCTACAAGTTATTTTAAAGCTGAAACATCATAAAAATCTTTTGAAATACATTGAAATCACTGTAAATACCTAAACATCTCTTAAAATTTTCAAAAGTCTATTGGAATTTTTTCAATTTCTTGCAAGCATTTAAGTTCCTTGAAATCGCATGAAAATCATTTTAAAACACTTGACATCTTTTGAAAAGTTTAGAAATGTTTTTAAATCTTTTCAGATCAATTGTAAAATTACTTAACATTACGAAAAACATCTTAAATTTAAAAATTATTTTAAACTTTCTGAGATCTCTTGAAATTGCTTAAAACCACTAAAAAAATATTCTAAAATCCCACAAAATTCATTGAATTCCTTTGAAAACCTTTTAAATCACCAAAAATTCACTAGACATTTCTTAAAATTGTTTTAATCTCTAAACTGAAAAAGCTGCAAGGGATTTTACAAGATATCACAAGAGCCGCCAGTCTCTCTTTGAAGTTGTGATGACGATTTATTGATTAAAATTTCCAAGCTATACTGGCCAATCTGGCTCAAAGTCCATTTTTCTCTCTTTTTTGTCTGTCATCATAGAATGCCATTTAATTACCTTTTCAGTAATGAGAAAATTAATTCAAATACTTAATCCCTCTTTATATCAGAAAATACTTCGCCTTGCTTTAAGATCAATAGCAATTCCTCTTAACATAATTGATATTTTCACCCCTAATGCTTTAAATATCTTGGAATGCAGATTTACTGAATGGCAGTCTCGATATAGAAAATCAGGAAGAATAAAATGGGAAAAGACGGAAATAGGAAACCTCAAAGTTGACAGAACTCATTGCGTGCAAAAATGTATTGTACCCATTCAGCAATGTGTTCATCATTCCTATCTTCTTCCAGATACTTAGATTCCAAGTCTATCATTCGATATTTTAGCATTTTTATTTAATTCGCAAGACTATATTTGAACTAATCAAAAACTGTAAACTGGATTTACACTGGTTGAGAAAAAAGAAACGGCTGAGACAATAAACAGGGCAAATGTGGTGATAATGGAGATTTAGTGAAAACTTTCACCGAATACTATGGTCCTGACTTTCGCGATAGAGCAGCTTCCCTAATCCTTTCGTAGTTTAAAGCACACTGCGATGTAAAATGTGTTGAGTTCACTGCTTTACCTAACCCATTCCCCTCTTTTCCCACCTACTGCACCATTTTCTGCCCGCTTTTCTATATGCGAGAGATTCCAGTTGGACTGCCAACAAAAATTATTCACGTTGTCGATTTTTTTTTCAAATTTATGCAAGGTTTTATTCATCGGGAGCGAAATTCAACTGGCACGTGTATTTTTCTCGGAAAATATTTTCCACTGAGTAATTCCCAACATTGTTTGACTTATATTTTTGTTAAATATTAGTTTCAATTATTAATAATATTTAAATCCATCAGAAATGCATAATTTAGATAAACTAAGATTTGTTGGAAAAGGGGTTGGAAAAGGAAAAGAGGCGTTGGAAAATATGGAGGGCAAAGAAAATTAGAAAATAGATTTTGAAAAACGAATTAATAATAGGTCAGGAAAAAGGGCCTTGGAAAAGGTGGGTAGGAAAATGGAACTGGAAAAAGATTTAGAAAATAATTTTTGGAAAATGGTATTGCAAAATGGGTTTTGAAATAGGAGTGGGAAAAGATGCGGAAAATAGGTTTGAGAGGAAAAGCGCTGTTGGAAAATAGGAAAAAAAAGCGAAGTTAGAAAATGGATTTTAAAAAGACAGTTTGTAGAGGGAGTTGGAAAATAACTCGAAAAAAAGACCGTTGGAAAAGGTAGGTGTGAAACTGGATTTGGAAAACGGGCAGGAAAATTGAATTGAAGGAGAAGACGCCATAAGGGGATTAGAAAATAAAATTGAAAAAGTATGGAAAAGGATGTTAGAAAAACAAGGAACAAAAACATATTTGAAAAAATGGGTGAGGGGATAGAAACTTTTAAAAAGAGTTACAAACATTTACAAAAAAAAGTTTTCACTGCCCCAGAAATAAATTAATTGTACAAATTCGACAAAAATCGGTAAGTTAAAGAATTTGTTGGGAGTTTTGTTTGGAAAAATTTCTGACCTATTTTCCTTTTCTTTACCATTTAAACGCCTCGGCTTGATGTCTGATGAAGTCGACAAATCGGATAAACTCAGGTGAATAACTCTGAGTGTAAATATCGTAACAAAGTGTCCAGGTTTCAATATGAATAAATACCTACACTGAAGTATTTCCATACTGGCTGCACAGCTATATCGATCGATCGAGCGACGTGCGCCGTTGTGTGAAACGCAAACCCACCATCCGCCCCGAGCCAATGTTCATCTCATGGAATATTTAATTTTACATTATTCGCCTTTTTTTTTTCTATGCAATGGATTTCCCTCGTAATTCGACTTCTGTATTCTTATTCTTTGAATTTTTAATTTCTTCCTTATGTTTTCCGTAATATTGCTGGTTGTTGTAACAGTGTTAAATTTTTATTCATCCTGCACATTTTTCTAATAGTAAATACTCTATTTAACATGAGCAAATTTTTAATGAACAAATTTTAAATGAAATCATTATTTTTATAATTGACATTTTGGAGGTTTATGTCGTAACATAAGTTGTGATTAAAATAATAGATTTCTCTCTTCATGGAATAATAACTGACACCTGAAACGACTCGGTTTAGTTGATGGATCAATATTTTATTTACACACAGTAAATTAATTTTTGGATACATCTTAATTTTATGCTCATACTAAAATAATTTCCCAAATTTTAATGTTCAATTTTTCACAATCCTATAAAATATCTTGTTATCTCTTTAATTATTTTAAATCTCCTTGAAATTCGATAAAATAATTTTAAATCGTTTAGATTGCTTAAAATTCCTTTCAAATTCCTTTAAATTCCTTAACAACACTTCAAATCTCTTTAAATCGTTCAAACCCGCTTGAAATTCCATAAGATAAAATAAAATACCTTAAAATCCTTTAAAACTTGAAAACCCTTCAGAATCAAGGATTATATGAAATATTTTAATACAAATAAAAGACTATCAGGTTTTATTATCCTTTCCAAATGTGTTAGCAGCCTCAATTTCCACCTAGCGTATATTTTTCTACTAGTTTTATTCACGTATGCAAGGCATTCAGAAGTGAACGTGACAAGTGTGTCGGGTCAGAAACTTCCTTATCTACTTAAGCGAGAGCTGCATTCTTCAGTAGAAAAGCCATTTTGTGGTCAGACGGAATATACGTGCAGCCTAGAGCCTCTAGACTCTAGAGAAAACCCTCCATAGTCGAAAGAGCTGTATATCTTTGTAACTAATGAGATTGTAAATTAGCGCTATTTAGATAAAGTGTGGAAGTTTTACATTTTTTTGTAATTAAATATAGTAATTTTTTTAAACAGGTAGGAGGAAAGTTTTTAACAAGGTTCGGAGTATAATAAAATTGTCAGGTAAATATCAATTTGACTAATGACTAATAAATTATTTAGTAAATGTGAATTAAATAACTGGAGGCTTAATTAAACTCGGAATTCATTCCAAAAAGGACACCCAATAATAATATTAATATGGAAATATTTTTGTCTAGGGTCGATATTTTCTGTGATTTTTGTAGAAAACTAATGTCTAATTCGGATAAAGATTGTTTTTTACTTTACTATGCATAATAAAGTAAAAAACAATGGCAGTAGCTTAATGAAAATCAACGTATAAATCGGAGGAAATCAGATATAATTCTACAAACGAATTCACTACTGAGGCTAACTGCATCTGACTCAAGTGTAGCATCCATGTAAATTTGCCTAAAGCAGGGAAAAGTTTGTTAGTTTCAATTAGCAGAAGCAGAGGTTGTAAAGGTGAAGATAAGTTGAAGGGGCCATAGCTCCTGGTAAAGTACACTTTGCAAGTTCAATTTCCAGTCAAATAAACCACAAGATGCTACTAAACATCGAATTGGCCAGATTTTGAAGAGTAGTTGGCATTTTAGATTGTTAAGTTTTGTTGGAATCTACGATATTGACTCAAAAGTCCTTGTGACCTTAAATCGATTAACTTGATAAGATGATGTCCTATAGGAGGTAAATTATGCTAATAGATTATGTTAATACATTAATATAGCGAGTCTAAGACATAATTCTATTAATTTAGAATCTGTTTTGCATTAGACTATGTTTTGTCAGCCTATAGGTTTGCACAAGAAATCTGTTAATCTATTAGTTTGCTAAACTTTAGTTACATTAGCTGGTCCGAAAATTAACAGAGTTCAATTATTTTGAGTGCGAATATAAATTCAGTAATCTTTTTATTTTTTGTTAACCAGTATAATTTTTATTGAAATTTTGTAGGTGACTAAAAATGGTTTTTAAATGTTTTTTAAATGGAAATTTATCACTATATATAATTTTGTAATTAATTCAACCTAAGGCTAAAGTTATTATGAATAAATTACCGTTTGAGTCCTATATAATATATACTGTAATGTTTATTAATGAACCATATAATATGTAAATAACATACGGTTTAAAACCGGGAGAGAGAGAAGTGATAGTAACATAATGTAAATTTGAAGTTTGTTGATTCTAGCTCGAAGAGTTTTCTCTAAAAAATTGTTTATCATTGAAAAAATAAAAAATGAGTGAAGTTAAAATTTCAAACAGTTTGAAACAAACTGGCTTAGAATGTAACACAAACTATAGTCCTTTCGGGTTTGATTTAAAACTTTTTTTTTCTCTGTATTTTTAAATATTTTACGTAACTTCTAGTGATTTCTGAGTGGTTTCAAGTAATTGCAATTGATTGAAAATTAATTACTATAATAAAATGTGTTTTTCTATTGAAAGAGTGAATTACCTTACGAATGGAATATGGACGTAATTAAAAATTTTGAAACAATCAAAGCAACTAACAAGGAATAATGATTTTATCATTTATACGACGTAATTGCGAACTAATTTAAGCATAATAATTTAATGAACACTTTATTAATTAAACTATAATTAAATAAATGAGACTGAATTTCATTTTGAATGTTCTTCTTTCCTCTTTGATAAATTAATTGATTAAAGCATTTATTATCGTTTTTTATTATCGTTTATTAAGGACTTGCCTCGAATTTGCTAAATCATAAATGCTCATATCATAGTATAATTACTTTTCGATTAATTATAATGCAATCTACTTCAGTATCAATCGACATTTTACATTTGTACATTTTACATTTTAAAGCTGCTGATTGTCTAAAAGCATTATTTTTGGATTTTAGAGGCTCAACCAGTATTTCTGGACGAATTTAGGAGCGGCCATTTTAATTTTTTAATTTTATCAGAGTGTGTAACAATGATAGGCGAATAACCCGGATTTACAACACATTCTCCAAATATTTTTCAGCGTATGGTGGAAAGCGAGAACAGAATAGTATGAAAATTTCATGCAATGCACGTCCGCTTATCAGGGCCGTACGACATGGGTAGCAGTTTAGCTCTCCGTTTTCAGATGATGAACAAAAATCGATCGTGCCTGTAAGATGTGAAGAGAATAGTGTTTTCTCTTCTTCTCGTATCTTATGGGAGTTACCTTCTGGTGCCTCTCATCTTCCTCTCTTCATTTATTTCTCTTTCTCATTTTACCTTCAGGCTGAGCTTTGTGTCCCCAATCAAACCGACTCATTCAATTGCAATTCGTCGTGCAGACACGTACCATAATACCATTCTTACGTGTACTAACTCCCGAGGATACGAGGAAATTCCTCGTTATAAAATCTTGATAAAATGAAAAAGATCAAAGCAAGTAGTAGAAAAATATTTTTACAAAAAAGATAAAAATATATTCATACTCGAATCAATAATTAAATTTAAAAAGAGTGCACGTGAATTTGATTGCAGATGATTACCAAGTGATGTAAGTGATTTTAGGTGATTTTAAGTGATTAATGTAATTCATACGTGACTTATAATAAATTTCACGTAATTTAAAATAAATTCCGAGTGATTCCTGATGATTGCATGTGAATTTAGGTGATTACAGGTGATTTGAGGTAAATGAAAGTGATTCGAAGTAATTAAAATTGATTAAAAGAGATTTTCTAATTATTTTCGAGTGATTTAAAATATATTTCATGTGATTTTCAATGAATTTCGTGTGATTATAGATGATTTTACAGTGATTGAAAATTATTTCAGAACGATTACAATGAGTAATTTGAAGCGCAGATGATTTCAATAATGATTTACGAGTGATTGCAGATAATAGCAGCCTCTTAAAGTGATTGAAAATGATTGCAAGGGATCATAAAATCACTATAGAATCTTGGGAGATTCTCAAGCTAATCTGGAGAATGGAAAAGCGAAGTAAGGGAAAAAAGTGAAAGGAAAAATAAAGTAAGTTCATTCAGTGACGTAAATTCATCTCCGTGACTAGAGATTCTATTATTTTCAATCTTTGGACCAACGAATTCTAAAAGATTGAATTGCTTGTACGCTACTGAATTCGAATGAGAAAGGGAACTTGGTACATGCAAGACTGATTACAAATTGCGTTTCCACTATGTCGCAATATGTATGCCGATCGATCTAGTGACGTTCCAATATTGGTACTCAAATTTTTAGATTAATTAGTGCGAAATTGCATATCCGACACTCAGTTCAATATTAAAATCCTTCAATCTTCGACCTTTAATCTAGGTCATTTCAACCATAGAATAGATATTTTTTTGCATCTTCAAAATTGTATACATATGTATAAAAATCATCTGTAATCATTACAATCATTAATTAATACATTACTATTACTTGAAATTTACTTGAAATCAATCAAAATTCCATAAAAACTTTTGGAAATCATATGAAATATTTTTTAGTCACTTAAAAATTACTAAAGATTACCTAAAATCATTCGAAATTTATTAAACTCACTGGAATTATTTGAAATCATTGAAATCGCTTTAAATCGCTCGCAATTTTTTGATATCATTTACAAACATCTGAAATTATTCAGAAATCATTTAAAATCACCTAAAATCTCCTGAAATTCACTTTAAATCATTCAGAAATTATTTAAAGGGGGTTTTTCGTGCATCTCATCCCTAATTTGTAATCATAACTTCCAAAAACAAAATGGCATCTCCAATACTTTCTAAATGATGTATAATTTTTTTCCGTACAATATATTATGGCATCAGAGACCCAGAATAAACTCAGTAAGTCTTTCCAGGATATTTCAGAGGTCCGGAAAATCCGCGTGGGCAAATATACGAGTATCCTGCAGGCAGAGGACAATGGAGGATATAAAGGGCGCGGCTTTTGTTCTACCATCATGGACAAGTTTTCTTTTTTGTCAAAGGAGAAGTGCAGTTAAAGGCAAAAGATCTAAAGAACAGAATTTTCAATTGTTAAAGCAACACGAACACCACAAATGATTTTTAGTTCTACATTTTATTTTCCTTCAAATTCATTCTCTTTGTTGCAAGCGTCCAGCAGTTTTAACATTATTTCTCACAATAAATGCAACTGATGTCATTTGATAACTTCCACACCTTAGGAAATACCTATTGTGAGTTTTCTCGTTTGGTGCCTATTGTGCGTTTTTTCTCGGTTTTCAAAGTAAGTCGAGTGGCAAAAAGCTCCCGCAGTGCACAATTCAAAGCTAAGAAAACAAGTAAAACATCAAGGCATCTATATTTTTTTTGAGGAATAATAAACTGTTTATTAAGTTCAAAATTTTCAGCTTGTTCTAATTTTATTCAGAATATTACACGATAAAATTACCTTAAAACGTTTATACAATTGGATTGTGGGTACCTTATTTTATTATCTAGTAGATTAATGATCTGGGAAAAAATATAAACAAGAAAGACATTTAAAAAATGAGTTTACTGATGGGGGAACAGATGGAAAAGGGCGAAAATCACGCCCTTCCTTTTTCTCTCAATTCCCCCTCAAGCCACAATCTGAGCTACGAAATTAATTAGTTAGAACAGAAAAAATGTTTCTCCTACGAAATAAAGCTCTTTACGTGCATCTGCATTAATTCTTGTCAACAGTGAGATTACTTCATCAATTTGATGAACGAGAAAAAATGATAGGTATACCTGAAGTACTCAGTTTGCTAGTTTTATGAGTTTATGTACTACACTCATAAGAGGAAATTGAAAAATAAAAAAACCGCAGGTTTTTTAATGCTAGTAATAATAAGCTGCACCATTTTCGCAAATATCGAAGTTTATTGAAAATTTAAACCTGGACAAGATGGCAGTAATATAAATTCATACATACGGAATTTTATGGTTTGATATAAATAACTGCTTCACTGTAAATGGATATCAATATCAGTCTAAAATTACAATTCTCAGTAAAACACAAAACTTTATGAAATAATTAAGTCTTCTCTCTAATTGTAAAAAATGTATTCAACAAAATTAAAAAGTAAACATTTTTTACTTTACTGTGTAGAGTTAAATAAATTTAAATAAATAAAAATAAATAAATAAATTTAATTAATTTAAATTAAATTAAATAAATGTAAAGTTACCTATACAAAATTCAGCAAAGCGAATGTAATTTATTCCATTCCATCGAAAAAATACTGCTGCCAGCTAAATTTATCCAAATGCAGCTGTAAATTCTTCCCAAATTTTTTCAGTTTTTTCATCTCGGAATGAATGCACAACAAGCTTTGCGTAAACAATGCGATACACATGATTAACGATAACTCGATAGTGGTAACCGAGGAACAAAGGTCTGCATGTAATTTTACAACTTCTGAAAATTAGAATATCGTTCGTAAGAGATTCAACTGAAGGCGTTCATAAATGTAAATCGACGTTTTGCTTTATACTTCGTCGTTGTATTTTAACCTCACCCTCCTACCCCTCACCTCCCAACACTCTAGGCACAAACGACCCACCACCTCCCTGCCGCCGATTTTCCAGGCGTGTTCCAATTCACCTAAACATGGTATGCTTATTCATCAGCATAATCTGAATTTGTTATCAAAGGTTGCAAAAGCACTTCCGATTTATACAAGTCTCTGATAACGACACTTTATTTTCAAAAAGACCGATTTAACATATTTAAGTTCCTTAAAAAGGGCGATAGAACCCTAAATATATGAATGAAAGGCATGAAAGGCATGCCCTTAATATCACCCTAAAACTCTGTAGAATGTGTTAAATATTTTGAAAATTATGTTGAGTTTTTAAATAAATAGGCGTGGAAAATTAGTAAAGGGGCGTGGTTTAGCGAAAATAGGCGTGTTTGAGAATATGTGAGAATAAATGAGATAAGCAATTGTGGCAAGATAGCTAGTGGGCGTGGGCTAGATATGGGCGTGGTTTAACGAAAATGGGCGTAATAAATGAAGGTACAAGGATGCTACTTAAAGAGAATAGGTATAAATAATCAAGTACAAGGCGGGGTTTCGAGAAAATACACAAGGTTAATTAGGAAATGGGCGTGACTTCATAAAACGGATATGATTGTAGAGCAAAAAGGGGCGTGTTCTGTTAAACCTTCGAAATTATAATAGGTGTGGTTAATGTAGAAAAGAAGGGGATCAAGTAACATCATGAAAGAGCTATGACGTAACAAAAACTAGGCGTCACTGAGAAAGAAAACGGTCGTCATTTTTTAAAAATGGGCGTGTTCGAGAGTAGGTGTGGCCTAGAAGGGGCGTAGTTTAACAAAAACGGGGGTAATAAATTAAGGTACAGGTCGCTAATTAAAAATAATGGGCGGGCTTTCTAGAAAATACACGAGGTTAATTAGGAAACGGGCGTGAATAATAAATAAAAGGGGTGTGGTCAAATGAGGTTTCTAAATATTAATAGGCGTGGTTAATCTAAAAAAGCGGACGATGAAACAGTGCTGAAAAAGGGAAATGACTTGAATAAAATGAGTAGAAGGAAGATGTAATGTGTTCGTCGGTGGGAAGAGGTAGAAGGTTGGGAGCCTCTTAATTATGAAGACAGGGGCGGTAAGATGTTTTTATCATGCAGGGAGATAAAAATTCCTTTAAATACATGTATAACGAGCCTTATGAAGTAATATTTTTTCCAGGAGACATTTTTATGCAATGGACTAAGTAGATACCTCTCTCCTTTCAGTGCTTTATCAAATACTATAATACATTTGTAGATTTCCCATGTGTCACGGGGATTACAGTAGACGTTGTGTAGCAATGAGTGGAGAAGTTTCATATATGCGATTTACGAGCTAAGAGCCTCGCTTTCACCCTCTTTTTCCTCCGCCCCTTCTAACTACTCTTGAAGCCTGCCACCCTTCACCTTCACCCTCGTTTCCGCCTCACCACTTTTCCAGGAAAGTGGTGAATTCTGGAATTCTTTGGATTATATTGCAAGATGTTTGCAATATCAATGAGACGCGCGCGGAAACTAGGGATGCTGAAGTCAGCCTAGGACCCTCGGGAAATAACAGGCGCTTTCAAAATTAACGATCACTGATCGTTTTGGATGCTGGAAATTTGAATTTCAATGGCTGTTACATTGCAGAGTGATCCGCTCGTAAATCTACTGGAAAATCTAATCGAGGGAAAATGCAAGGCTAAGAGTCAGGTAAAGTTTATATTGAGTGGCGCTTGGTATTTCTGGGATTCAAGAATTTTCCACTTTTCGTGCCAGCTTCGCGAGAATTTCATTTTTTCCAATATCTTTGGATTCATAAAACGAGTTATAATGTAAACTTTTTATGGGTAGAATTTTATGTCGACTCAAAATCGAAAAATCATGAGAAAAAAAGAGAAATGATATTTATATATAATATTGCTTGCATTTGAAACCGTTATGGATAACAAATATTTCATATGATATGCTTGTTTCATGATATACCAATAATTTATGCACCGAATCTCTTAGTTATTTTCAAACCCGATTCATTTTACTAAAATAATCTATAATATTAATTCGTCTCATATATTCTCCGCGATATATATTTATCTGTTATTATAATCTCATTTTCCACATGAATTGATTTATTACATGCAATAAAGATAGCTCATTGGAAAATTAATTTGTACCTTGGATTTTTGAACTTCAGATAATGTTTCCTACAATTCGGAGACTCCTTTATAGATATCCTTAAAAATTTCAAATATGGTGGCATTTTCTCTATAAAATAGAACATAAACTACAAGAAATATCCCAAGTATTATGACATTCTCATAACTCGCATATTTGCTACCACATACCGGCCTTCAACTATATCTATATTCAACTTATTCAATTTATTTTGCCAAGTCAACCAATACGTTTCGCTTATGAATTTCAAATGCCATCTTTTTTCCTCGCTTTCGGGACTCTGTTTCTAAATATCGTTTGACACTAGTGAGTTCGAAACGTAATCGTAAGAGTATGCCCTGGAGCAAGAGCGTCCGTGTACGTCGATATTTCGCACGTACAGTCGAGTCCGAAAGTTCGACGCACGCACAGGGTTTTACCCACCTTAGAATCAGCGATTTTCCAACCCCGGAAACTAGGTCAGTTTACTGCATACCCTAAATCCCTAATCCCTTGAGAAAAAAGTTAGAATTGTCATATTCTATTCTTCTTAAGGATTTTCAATATTTTTTTTTCATCCTCGGGTTTCAAAGGAAATCATACAGCTAGCGATGTATAACAAGCAAATACGAAACAAAAAAGAGACAGGTTTCCCCTACATTTTTTCTATACAAGTTCACCCAACATATTTCCCGTACAAATTTCCCATACAGATTTCCTGTACAGGTTTCCCGAACAGGTTTCCTGTAGAATTGCGTATATGGAACTCTTTAAAGAATCTACTTAAGACAAAATTGTAACAATTTAAGACCCCTATTCTTGAAATCTTTGATTTCAGCTGACCTCGGCATTTATATGGTAGATTGGCTTGAAATCTGACGTCGACCAATCACAAGACGCTTGAAAACGTGTTCAGAGCCCTTCTCATTTCTGCAAACCTACTTCTGGTTGACTCCTTGACCTCGAAAGGCATAGGGAGTTGCACACTCTCCCAGACTGTAATTCGCAGAGTAGCAATATCTCCTTATTGCCAATATTCCAGCTCAAGGGCTTTGTCATAGTCATGCATATGATGTTACATTAATGTCCTCAAATTAAACCTTAAAGCAGGGCTGTCTATAAGCCTCTTTTCCCTTAAAAACTAGAACTTCGTTAATTATTTATATATCCGAAATTATTTCTTTGCATTTATTTCCCTGAATTGCATTAAAAATGTTAAAATCATATAAAAAGATGTTCCATATTTATTTTGAATAAGCCCTTCATTACCGCATTTTTAATCCGATTTTCCATTTACTGGAACACCTTGTAAATAGGAGGGGATATTTTAACTGCACCTGTTTCGTGAAATAGCGAGCAGCTACGTGGGACGTTTGCTTAAAAGCACGAGCGAAAGAACTACCCTCGACTCTCAGAACCCACCCCCTTTAAATCCGAAGTAAAGGGCTGCTGCCTAATATTTAGTGATCCACTTTTCGCCTAACTTGTTGAGAGATACGGCATACATTCACAATGTGCGCGGGTTTCAATTCAGCTCGCTAAGGGCAAAAAGGAAATTCATGTCAAAGATTTTTCCGCTTCAGGGACTATTTCGTAACAATTTTCAATAAAAATCTGTGCCACATTGAGTACAAAGAGCGTTTTAAAAATTTCAATAAAATTTTCTTGTACGGGAGAAAAATGTTTGACGAGTTACGGTATACTTAAATGAAATAGCGTTTACAATAATAGAAAACTTCAAATTGTATAAGTTGTAAGTTTACATCAATTTGAATATTGCAAGATATTCCCCAATATTAATAATTGAGGTCTCACGAGTGAAAGAATACAAATAGCTGTTTATTTAAAATGCAGAGTTTGTTATTTTCTCGGAAAAATATAAGCTTTCCTTTTCAACCGTGGAAGTAAGATTTATCATGGTAGAAGTTTCGCAAACGAGAAGCGAAGTATTTTAAGTTTGTTGATATTTCAGGCAGAAAAAGAGAGAACTTCCATTTTCCAGTGTAAAGTCTTCAACTCACCTGTTTTTGTTTGAAAGAAAAAACAAAGTGTTCTTAGCTTTAAAATCTACATACACTATTAGGTATCCCTCGAATTTTATACTGTTGAAGATTTTGTGTAATTTTTTTGGTAATAAGCTTATTTGCTTTTTTGTAGTATTTTTTTTTCTATTTTCTTATAATGGAAAAGTCGATGGATTAAAGAAAGGAAATCGTGATGTTTGGGCGTTCTTATTTCCGTTTCGGTGGTCGGCATATTTATCAAGCTTTCCGACCCAGCTATCATCCGGGTACAGCAATATTCGATAATATTGCAAAGCTGTCGAAAAAATTCCAAATAATAGGGTATTGAATTTTTGTGTGATTTTTAATTTATATATTTAAGAATGAACAATCAGTATATGAATATTTTTAGAAATTTTAGGATGTCTAATGATCAGACAATTTTAAAATCACGAGTCTTTTCCGGTTGTCTCGTTTTTTTCCTTCGGCCAATTGTCTGTGATTTTTGAAAGTCAACGTATAGATAGAAAAATATTTAAAAAAGTAGAAAAAATCGATTTTTCGATCGAGGAAGTGGCGTGAGACTAGAAGAAGGGAGAGGACAATGAGGATAAGAAAATAAGGATGAGAAAGGTGTGAAAAGTGAGGAAGATGAGAAAAAGAAAGAGGAGTGGGAGGAAGATTAGAAAATAATAGGACAGTGGTGAAGATAATTAAAGTAAAAATTAAGAGGAAAGGGGAAAAATAAAAGAGTAGATGGATAAGAAGAACAAAGAAGATGAGGGAATTGGGATTAGGAAGAAAGGTGAAGCTGTAAAATAAATAAGCTGAGGAAAAAGGGGAAGAAGAATAGAAATAAGGACCAGGAAGATATGGAGGGAGAGGATTGGATTGAGGAGAAATAAGAGAATAAAGGGGAAGATTGTAATTTTCTTCTATAAAAAGGATATCTGCGAAATATAAATGAGATGAAAAGCAGTAGAAGTGAAACAAATGAATTAGTCTAAATTGACAAAGAACCGCCGAACCGTTTTAATGGTTAAATTACCCAATTCAGTCAGAAATAGCTACGTACTAAAAGCTCGTTGATGAAGTCATTACATCTAATGAAAAGCTTGTTTAAGACCGAATTTGACCTCGACCCTTACCTGAGGGACTGCAGCCCCTCATTTTACTGAGATTATGAAGGTTCCCATAATTTTTTTAGTCTGCTTTTACTCTCAGCCCCTCAACTTTTCGTCTTATCCACTATGTCCATGTAAAGAAAAACATTTTTATGAGAAGGAAACAATTGCCAGAGACAAAGTATCCTCAGTCTAAAAGGAAGAATTGTGGGATGTTTTCATTTCCATGGACCATCCTTCTGTTTTTTAGAAATTATCCTTTTGCCCTGACTAAAGTATATGATATTTTTAGAAGAACAGTAATAATGATAATAATTGTCGACCAAAAATGAAGACAATGGATATTAGCTTTTTTTTATTGATAACTACGATTGTTCTCTTATTTTTAAGAGAAATATTACAAGTCCTATTTCTTGAGATTCTTTTTTTATATTTTTAACGTACAAATTTTGTCATTGACGACCAATCTCATTAAAAAGAGTAACAGTACGAGGCTTTTTCAATGTTTTTATATATTCTTTTAGAGCCTCGTAAATCCAGATGTAAACCCCTAAGTAATAGAGATCAAGTAGTTGGTACTAAAGCACTATGAGAAAACGTTTGACAATTTACGGATGAGGCCAGTTGTTAAATGTTCGAGATAAACTTGATAAATTTCATTAAGGAGAGTTTTATTTTGTATTTATTAACTTATAAACGAGGATTTATGCCTGGACATTTCCAAGACTAGTGAAAGTATGTAACTTTTATCTTATTATTTCCTCCCATAAAAAATATTCTGTTCTTCTACATTAGAGATAAGTTTCTATTTAAAAATATATAATCACGAAACTAATTAATTAATAAAGGAATTTTAATCACCATATTTACTCAATTCTTAAAAGTAAATTCTCAAAGCCGACGTTCTAAAACGTTTCATTACGTCTCAAGCAATTATTTTACAGATTTTCAAAGAGAATTTTCATTTCAAATTACATATGCCTTAAATTACATTTCCAGTTTTAAAACTTCTATACGTTTCTGCAAACAACATGAAGCAAATTTCAAAATGAAACATTTTTATGGTACTAAATATTATACCAATACAGTTTCTTCTTTAGTTCGCGCGCGCAATTTCCTCATAACAAGAACATTTTGTTGGACTTAAATTTAAAAATTTGTACTAGATTTACGTAAATTAGAGCATTCAAAACTTAAGAATTTAAATAATTAAATACTAAAAATTCTTTTAACTGAAACAATCCTGGAAATAGATAATAGGGTTAGTTTACAGAAAAAGTAAAAATAAATATTTGTAATGTTGAAAAAAAAATCCTATTTTCTAACAAAATTGAGAGAAAAATTGGAATTTATTTGTTTACAAAGCTATTTATTGAGTTTATTGATTTATAAACCGCGTTACACCCAGTATTGGCAAATAAACTAACGAAGACGTTAATTTTTTTTATTCTCCTTCTTTTCTTTATTTTTTTGGGTTTGTAAAAGTTAACAGAAAATATGATGGGGCGTGCGAACAACGTCCACCTTCTCTCTTACTTTTCATCCATTTTTTCGTCCTCTGCAGGGTTCTTTCATTTCCTGTTGTGCCGGAGGAAACGTTCCACTCTCCCACTCCAATCACCACGAACCGCATTCCGCTTTCAATCTACAATCTCTTTTTCTCTTTCTCTCACGTTCATTTCATATCTCTCCATTTTTCCGTGAAACATTGACGACAGCAAGACCGTCTCGAATATTTCCGGGGCTACGGTATAAATAAATGTCCAACATATGTCGCTTTCAATACACGAGCTTAAATTTACGAAAATAAATAGCGAGTCAAAACACGGTAAAAGAGAGATGTGCTATATTTCAATCTGAAACCCAGTTGTTAATTGAAATTCATTGAAGTGCAGTTTAGTTTCGATCAAATTCAAAAAAGTAAGGGAGTAACTTTGTTTGCCGCTCAAATTCCAAGCAATTAAAATACACTCAGAATCAACAATATATTTTTCGCCTCGTTTTTCGATGAAGTTTCAGGTTAATTTTTATTTCTAATTGAAAATAATTAGTGAATATATCGAAAAAATTCTTATCAGCGAAAATGAAAATGATGGTCAAAACAGTTGGTCAAAAGGACAAGATTAAGGCTAAAAGACATGGTCAAATCATTACAGAAAGCCAAGGTCAATTCCGGTTCAAGAAAGTCCTGTTTCGGGATTATAGTCATGACAAAAAAGGATGGTCAAAGGGTATAATCATGGCAAAAAGATATGGTCAATGCAAAAAAGTATAGTCAAGACAAAAAAGCATGGTTATGGCGAAAAAGCAAGGTCAAGGCAAAAACCTTGGTCAAGGGACCAATTTATGTATCAAATGGTACAGTCACGCTCAAAATAATAATCAGTATAGGAAAAAGTGTGACCAAGGCAGAAAAAAGTGGTCAGGATAAAATAAGCGGTCAAGAGTTTAAAAATATTTGGTCAAACGGTAAAATCACTGTCAAACTAATAATTATACTGAGAAAAAAACATGGTCAAAGAAAAGAGGTCTGGTTATGGAAAAAAACACGATGAGAAAATAATACATGGTCAAGAGGTCACAAGTACTTGATATATAGTACAGTCATGTTCAAAATAATAATCGTCATAGCAAAGAGGCATGATCAAGGTAAATTACTTGATAAAGCGGTCACAATACTTGGTCAAACGATACAGTCATGACAAAAAGTTTTGGTCAAGGCAGAAAGCTGTGGTTAAAGCAAAAAAGGGTGGTCAAAGCAAAAAGAATGGTCAAGGCAAATTGGCGTGGTCAAAGAGTACAGTCAAGGCAAAAATACTTGGTCAAACAGTACAGGTAAAAAAAAATAATCATTAGTATTCAAAGTAATGAGCACAAACTCAAAGTAATAAAAAAACTTACCTACTTTTTTTTTTAATATGCAAAATGTTCCGAAATTAAAAGTGCATGTGAGTGCACAAATTACAAATAAGAGAGCAGAAAAAAGGAAGATCATGCAGGTCAAAAGTAGTTCCACTGTGAAAATGTTACGTGGCTATGTTGTGGAATGTCACCCTCGGGACGAAATGTCGTAAAAAAGGGAGAGGAAAAATGTGCAAGTTTTTTTAAGCACAAGAGGGACAGCACGTGACCCTTTTCCCCAAGAGTGACGTCTCGGAGTCGTGTTAATAAAAAAGGCGGATGCACCAAAATCAGACGACAAATTGCTTAAACTTTAGACGAATACTAAATTAGTTTTTCAGAAAAATACATTTTTTAAATATTATTGCACCATTTATATAAATGGAGTTTTGCTTTAATGAGAAATAATTAACATGTTTTGCCACTAAAATTATCCCACCATTAAAAGATACTTTTTTTACTTTTGGGCTTTTATGCATGGAGAAATATGAACGGAAATATGTTATTCACTCGCAAGTATATTGAATGAATGTTGAACATTGCATTATTAACACGCTGCAATAATTTACAGCTCATATACCTCATTATATATTAATGTTGTTTTTATGCAATTAAAACGAATTTAACAATCTGCCCTGCTTTATGATTCTTGTAATGTCATATTCCATTATTTCATTCAGGTAATTTATTTATTTCTCTTCCAAATAAGGAATGAAACAAGAGAAGCGCTTTATGATTAAAATATGAGATGAATAATAAACCAATCACATCAATAATAATCAGTAAACTTTTTTTATTCTTAGACCGAAAAAGAAGTATTAAATTTACTGTAGCTTTTGAACAATTATTTATGATTTCTTGACCAAGTATTTTTTCCGTAACTCTAATGTTTGGCAAACAATTTTTGCCTTGACTGTACAATTCGTCAAAGTATTTTTGCCTGGACTATACCATTTAAAAGAATGTAAAAAGAAAATCAATGAAATATTCTGAACAAATAATACTTGTGTTTATAGTACAATTATATATAATAATGACAGATAATTAACTTAGAAGAGTGATAAGCTATTTTATTTAATTTCGGATGAAGTCTAAACCATATTGTAGGATATTAATACATCAACTAGTAATTACTCTTGAATTCAATAGGTTCACAACATTAGCAAATATTGCAGGAAATTAACCAACTATATCGCAGAATTGTAATAATCAATTTTCAATCATGCACTAGCCACAACTAAATTTCATGCCTAACAATTACATATGTAACAATTATAGGGAAAATATTAAATTTGCAATAATAACTTGATAGTCATTAAAATTCCACTAATTTCATTTTCTACAAATTGGTGAAATTTTATCCGGACATTCAACATAGAATCAAAGGGTTATCGATTAAATTCTGCACTAAATGAGGTACACAGCTATGAAAGGGAAAATAAATTTTTCTATCTGGCGAAACAACAACTTCCTACGTAATTAACTATTTCGGAATTTTAATTAACGCAGGGAATTTAATCAACTCATAACAAAATTGATCCAACATTTTTCAGAATGGAGTATTTCAGTAATTCGTAGAACATCCCTATTATTTTTCAATCACATACCATCTGCTTTTCAGATTAGTGAAGAGAAAATTTTAATTTGCAATCACTAGCATGGAATTGTAGCCTTTTCAGACTGCTGGAATAATTTCCGGTCATTTAGAGTCAGGTCCAGTTATTTGTAGTCATTTAAAGTCTTTGTAAATCATTTGTAGTAATTTTCAGTCAGTTACAGTCATATTCAATCATTTTCTGTCATCTATATAGTATTTAGTCATCAATAAAGTCACTAAAATCTACAATACGTCTATTAAAGCCCCGCGAGTCAATTAAGGTCATTTTACAGTCAATTCGTGTCACACTAAGGCAGTTGCGGTCAGTTGATTGATTACGAAGCCAATGAGAGGGAATAAGCGCTTCTAACTGGCTACGACACCAATTGGAGGGGAACAGCGGAGGGGAAGAGGCGCTTCTGACTGGCTATGGAGCCAATGGAAGGGGAAAAGTGGAGGGGAAAATCATTCTAGACTATTTATGAAACGTAGTAAAATCTACTGCGTAGAATAACTTACTAGAGAGTAAACTGCCTTAAGGATAAGGAGCTCTCACTAAGAACATTACATAATTTTTCATACCTCATTACCTGGTTAAGGACGATTATGATAGTACGCCCCTGGTATCCGGGGCGTTCTTAGTAGCGCCGGCGCTACACGTAAATCCGAAGCATGCATTATGTATTAACCTCTGGGTATCGCGCGTATACATTTGGCAACATCGGTCGTTCTACGGCTTAAGTTTATGGTTTATGGAAGCCTTGGTACCGCCCTTCCGACGCCCCACGCCCGACTTGGGTGCTCTCGGTCTAATAAGATTCTCTGATAACTTAATGGACGCATTCACAGTCATAAGACTTCAACGGTCATATAGGCATTATAGGCATCATTACTAGGTACTTAAACTTCCTGCAATCTCATCTCAGCTTACGCGCCTCGTTAAATTTAACGAAACTTTCTTTCTTACTTCCTTCCTTCCTTCCTGCTTTTTTTACTTATATTTCCTTATACATCGCAAATTTCAATATTATACTCAATTAAGACGAGGAGATGACAATATTAACTGCAATTATTGTTTTACTGAATTTAAACTCTAGATTTCTTCACGAGATCCGGTCAATCGCTAAATTTTTATACAACCACGTGACTTTTCATGTCTTTTGTGACTTGCATGCCTTTTTAAAACTTTTATAATTTATATGACTTCTCTGACTTTCTATGATTCCATGCACTTTGGGGTCTATAGGGTGTCTATGACTTTCATCAGTTTTATGACTTTTATGACTTCGATAACTTTCAGTTTGAAAGCGAAAGATGGAAAAAAAAGGAAAATACATACGTTTTTTTCAGATGCAAATATATATAGCTACAATATATATTAAAATGGATTTACTGTAGCTTTTGAACAATTATTTATGATTCCTTGACCAAGTATTTTTTCCTAAACTCTAATGTTTGACCACTTTGGGTTCTATAGAGTGTCTATGACTTTCATCAGTTTTATGACTTTTATGATTTCGATGACTTTCAGTTTGAAAGCCAAAGATGGCAAAAAAAGGAAAATACATACGTTTTTTTCAGATGCAAATATATATAGCTACAATATATATTAAAATGGATTTCCTGTAATATTTTTGAAATGCCATTGCCTAATTTAAAATATAAAAAGAACGTTTGGAAACTGTTGAGTATTTTTCAGAGTGTAATTAAAGGCATGGACGTAATCATTTTTAGGTCTTTTGAAGTCCTGCTGAATCTTTCAGGAGCTTCCATAAGCTACTAGAATTTTCTACAAGGGTACAGCTCCACTTTGAACACTTTAAAACCTTATGGAAGGTATAAATAGACATTCTTGGAATATTTTAATATCATCAAAAGAGAATTTTCTTTAGTAAAGTATCTTTTCTCTGAAATGTTAAATATGATGCATCAATATTTGATAAGATCTGAAAATATAAGACATTAAAAATTTTCAATAATCTTTTTAAATGCCTTCAAAGCTTGGGAAGATTTTACACGACTTTCATAATTTCATGAGAAAAGCATAAATGTATTATTATGACGCTTTTACTTCCATTCAAAGAATACAGTATTTTAATTTTAAATCTAAAATAAGCTTCCAAAAGCTTTGCTTTAATTTGAGATCTTTTTCAAATTAGATTATATATATATATATAGTTTCTTTCTAAAGTTATTATTTATTATTATTACTATTTTTTCTTACAGTTAAGTATCCTGTTTTAAGTTATAAATATTGAAGATTATCCTTGTTAATATATTCATTTATATCATCAGAAATTTCTGAAACAATTTCTCAGATTTTACATGTTCATGTTAAATGTTAAACCATCTTGTTTCAAAATTGTTTCTAAGTGAGTTAAGGATACCGTGAGCTAAGGTAAAGTTTCAAGTGTGAAATCAAAGTTCGTAAACTTGATATTTAATTAATAGAAGTTCGACGAAGACTTAATATTTAGTGTTTAACTTTTCAGCTTTCTTTTTACTGCGAAGAAAGCTCTACTTCATTATGAAACCCAAAAGAAGCCTTTATTTTTTATTTAATTATTTACTATGTGTTAGGAGAGAAGCATTTTATTATTATTTATTATCATAAAAATTATTATTTTATTATTGTTCTTATTGTTTGTTAAAATAATCATGGAAATTCAGATAAATTAAACTTACATTGTTCCATTTTATCAAATTTCAGATGCAAAGAGATCAGCAGAATTGATGATAGATTTATATGATGGATATCAACATCGAAAAAAAATTGCTTCATATTGGAAACGAAACTGATTTTACATGAAAAAACACCTTGCAACTATCTCCCGACAAAAATTTATATCTGGTTAAAAGCGTGAAGCTCTTTTTGATATTTAGAAATAAATTCGGTTCTATTTAAAAAAATTTTTTATTTTCTCTTTTTTAATTGGTTTCGTGAAAACAACTCACAATTTTTTAATTGCTATCTATATCGATTATCCAACATATTCATAAATATTTTCATCCACAAAAATTTCATTTCAAAGGACTTTTTAAAATTGGAATTTTAAATTAGAATCAAATAATTTTTTATTTGCATAGTGTTAGTAAATTATAAACTTCAAATCTCTCTTTCAAAGATTTTTCAAAATTACTAACAAAAAAATAGAAAAGGCAAAAGTTCTGATCGTGATGATCTTCAGAATATATTGCACTTTAATTCAGAAAAATAAATAAGTAAATAAAACTCAGATCAAAATTGTAGGCTCTGGAGTATATTAACAGCAAACTCAAGAATAAATATTGCAATTCAACTATAATTTTTTTTCCGCGTGTTTTTAATACAAAACCAGAGCATTGAAATTTTTGATGTGAAAGGGTAATCAACTGGTCGGAATCCCTTTGACTTATCTAGATTGGGACGAATTCGTGTGCGATAAACATGTGTCGTGCATGAGATCGTACGTAGTACCGTTATGTTCATTATGTTGGTGGTTGAGGGGTTGATACAAGGTCGAGAGAGTTTAGAGAGGCTTGACGACTTTGGGCACGCTTGCTTTCTCGCTTAACTAAGCGGGAATAATTTCGAATTCCGAAACGCGTACCAATTAAGCTCTACGGTATCACTGATATGGGCCCTTAATGGGAATCCGAGTTTGTACTGGCGAGTAATTATAGACAATTGGCGCTAATAGCAAAGTCATGTTTGTTAGGAAATTCCCTCGAATTTAGGTTTCAATGCCTCTAATGCGCACAATACATACGGTACTGGGCTTCATACGTAAAGTACCACCTTTACCTTCTTGAGGCAATACTCATCCACAGAAAATGGAACGTGAAATTAAAGCCTTTGCCTTTATTGAATAGACGCGCGGAAACCAAGTGACGTCAAACGCAGAGCTCTTTATAAAAGGCAGGAACGACGGTCGTGTTTAATAACAACCACTTGTTGATGGTATTTGAATTTCTTATTTAATTGCGAAACGTAGATTTACGAATTTTTATGTGAAAATTGTTGGTACCTTTTAAAAAATATTTTTCTTTCGGACAAGGTACTGAAAAGCGCAAACATATCCTTTCCTTTTCCTTTTCCGAATCTTTTTTACAAGCGACTTTTTCAACCCTCTTTTAAAAATAGAAATTAAGGAAAGGATAAAGGAAAATTAAAATTATTTTTTGTTTCTGAAACACACGAGAACCAAAATTTTCTGATGGAATAGTTCTATACAACGGAATCAATGACTCACCGAAGTTTCAACCCCCTGTGCATTTGGAACTCACCCTAATTTAGCCCTTAAAATATAAAATTTCACCAAAATTACCTGAATTCGTTGGGTCAATATTTTTTTGCTGATAATAGGTTTTCTCAATGCTAAAAGACATCCTCAGAAGTTTTATTCCCCTAGGTCATTTTGAATTCACTTTATATAATCCCTCAGTCTGAAAAAATTCACCAAAAATTCCCTAATTCGTGGGGTCAAAAACTTTTCGTGTTGATAATAAGTCTCTTCAATATTAAATGACATCTCAAAAAGTTGCATCCCTCTAGCTTATTTGCAACTCACCCCTGTGTCATTCCATAAACGAAAAAGTTTTTGGTGAATATGGGGTAAGTTCCAAATGAACTGGAGGGATGAAACTTCTTTGGCAGTCTTTTAACATTAATTTTTGGTGAATTTTTTAAGACTAAACGATGATATGGAGTGAGTCCCAAATTAATTAAGGGGATAAATGAATTAAGAGGATGACAGTTTTTGAGGTGTCTTTCAGCTTTGAGAAAACCTATAATCAGCAATAAAATTTTGACTCAACGAATTAGGGTAATTTTTGTGAATGTTGTTATTCAAAGGGCTGATTTAGGGTGAGTTCCAAATTGATAAGGGGGCTTTTCTACCAAAAAATTATGGATCTTGTATGATTAAGAAAAAAAGATTAAGAAAAAGCGATTCGAAAAAGTGAGCTGAGCAAGGAAGATTAAAAAATGAGATTAAAAATGAGATTAAAAATGAGATTAAAAAACCGGCCTGAGTTAAGAGGATTGGGAAATTATGTTGAAAAAGAACTATTATCCTATTACCGATAAAGATATTTGTGCTAGATAGAAAGAAAGTTCATTAATGCACTTACAAAAAGCGATTTGCAGATAAGGGTCGAAAAATTAAATTAACAAAAGAGTTTGGGACAAGGGGTTTGGAAAAATGGCTTGAGCCCATTATATTTTTCCGATTAATCCAAACTATTTTCCCACACTCTCGAATCTTGGCAGAGACTCATCCAGCAGATATATTTTAATATTTCCGAAGATATTTTCCTTCTGGAGAGATCCGGACAAAGAGCGCACAAAATCGACTTCCGGGAAGGACTGCATTCCCTTGGAAAATATTATCAAAGCTTATACATTCGGGAAAGCCAATCGTCGCTCAGGAAGGATCGGCTTATCGTATGTTTTCTCAGAGCACGTATAGACATCCTATAGACGTCTACAACAGCCCCATAACCGGTTCGCGATCTTATCTACTTAATTTTGCCATCCATCCATCCTCCCCGGAGGCGTACGTATGGCCCAGCATCGTGGGGGTGGAATGGGGGTGAGTTGAAAGAAAATCGATTCTACTCGACGACACGGAAGCAGAGTAACCCGGAATAGTGCAGGGGAGGCAGATGTATAAAATAAGGGGTTAAGTGGAGGTTAGTAAGTGATAATAGAATCATCAATGGCAAAAAAATAATCTGTCAGAGGGTGTGAAAAGATAGTGTTAAACATTAAAATGGCTTTTCTCGCACAAAAATTAATATGGCAATAAATCCTATCTTAAAGAAGTGGTGTCACGAAATGTCTCGAAAATCTCGCATACATTGTTGTTGCAAACATGATTTGTTTTTGATTTTTTATTGTTTTTTAAAAAATTTGTGGAATTTTAGGGAATTTTGAAAAGTTTTGAAATATTTTAAAAGATTTTTATATATTTTAAGGGATTTTACAGTTTTTCGTTACATTATAAAGGATTTTAAGAAACTTGGAGGAAATTTTAATCGATTATAAATATTTTCGTGGAATTTTTAAGGATTTAATGAGATTTTTATGATTTTTAAAAGGCTTTCTGGAATTTTATAAAATTTAAGGGAATTTTAAGTATTTTAAAGAATTTCGAGAGGTTTTAAGGAATTTTAAATGATTACAAGAGATTTGTATAATATTTCAAAGATTTAGTTTAGGGAATTCAAAGAATTTTAAGGAATTTTAAAGTTCCTCGTGGAATTTCAAAGGATCTCACAAATTTTTTATGATTTTCTAAATTTGAGTCAGCAAGTTTGCATTGATTTTTTAATGACTTGAAGTCTGCTAGTCAAATTAAATTATTCTCAAACGAAATAATTAATTGATGATTAAATACCATTAAATGCTATCTAAATACTATATAAGGCATCTTCCGGTACATAATATTCAGATTGGCGTAAAAAGCAATTCAGATTCAAGCTATTGTCGGATAAAATTATCTATAATTTCCAGCACTGAAGGCAGTAGGGTATAAAAAAGGGGCTAAAAGCTGATAGAAAAGGGGGACAAAAGAAGAGGTGGAAAAAAAGGGGAGGACAGTTCTTGGCTGACGAGAAGAAAGTAGGTAGCCTGAGTAACTGGAGTATACGAAGAGTGGACGTGTTACTTGGGATTCGCACTTGAGGAGGAAGTGTGTCGTCGACCAAAAGAACCTCCGCGAAAGAGAACGATTTTTCCAGAGGAAGTTTAAAGCAGAACACGATAGCTCGATCCAAATTTATGGGATCCTGTATTTTAACCCTTTACGATCAGCTATATACGCCCCTGACGAGGCAAAATTCAGCAAAACTTTTTTATTTATTGCGATAGCGTGAGGTCTGCCGAATAAATCCCCCCGTAGCTGGGAAATAAAAGCGAGCACTGGATTTAGTCTGCCGCAGTCGCCAAACTTTCTTGTATTATGCGTACGTGACGCGAACTGCAATCGCGATTTAATAAACTGAAATTTTATCGCGCCAAATTCGCTGGAAAATCGCTGAAATGATACAAATTATTGCAGAGGGGTAAAATTAAGGCTATAGACCGTAGTCAAGAATGTAAAAGAGTAATAATAATGTACAATTATAAAAAAGTATTGTAATTAAATAAAATTAAATGAATCGAATTACAAAAAAATTTGTAGCTTGATATTTGTTCTCTGCTCGATATAAAAATGATACTTTCAGATACGAAAGAAAAATATACGAGTTCTGAGATCAGTGTTTCGCGTTAAACTTCGAAGTTCATGAAACATTTGAAGAAAGAAAGACTGAAACTTCAGTGGAAAAAAAACTCTCAGACTTTAAAAGAACATTCAAAAGTGCAAGAAGTCGTGGAAGAAGAATGAGTACAGTTTTCAAGTGTGAGAAATCAGAGATAAAGAAGTCTAGTAGAAGAAAAAAGATCTTTACGACTTTTTAAAATGAGGCGTTATCGGTTCCACACCAATATAGTTTAAATCAATTTATTTTCATTTAAATTGTTCACTGTTAAATCCACCATAGTAAAACTCTATACAAAATTCTAAATTAGGTTCGAGCCGATTTAAATTTCTTTTTATATTTTCATTTAAAAAAAATTTAAGATCAAGATAAGGCGTTAAAGTTTTAAAGGTAGCGAATTTTTTAGAAGATCTAAATGCTCTGCTAATTATTTTGCAGTATCTTTCTGTATGTATTTTGGAAAAGTTTTTTTTTTTGTTTGGCTTGTGCATAAAAGAACAATGGATGCATTCGCTTCTTCTCAAAGAAAGCTTCAACCCTTGTTTCAATGATTTGAAATTTTTTGTTTTCAAGAAAACTTGTAGAAAATAAGTATTTTTTGTTCTAACGTTTTTCTCATTTTCGCCGTAAAAGATTATAAAAAATGAGAATTTCAGTCCTAAAATTAAAAAAGCAGATTTTTATGTCAGTCTCTACAATTGATTTGAATATTTGAAAATTTTTAGGGAAAAATGTATACCAATTTTAAAAAGATTGCGTTTTTTGGAAAATATTAAATAATTAAATTGATACTATAGAGATAATTATTTTGCTAATCTAGCACAACTCAACACAAGTTTTTTTTTTCTCGAAATTTAAAAATCTTTTTTAAATTAAGAAATCAAGTAATCATCATAATTTCTTTCATTTGTACTTTCTTTAAAAAGTCCTTATTTATAGTAATAAATCTCAGGATTAAAAAATATAGTTAATATAAAGGATATAACTATCTTCTTTGAAAAAGTTTATAATTATGCAGTCATATATAACTTATATAACTTACAACTTACATATAACTTTGATTACAATTTTTCAGAGAAACTTTACCACTTGTCCAATGCCGTTTGCAAATTGAAGAGATTGATAAAGAGATTGGTGATGATATTGGTGATCTCTTCAAACGAGAAGAAGAAGAAACTTTCTCCTTTAAAAAGTTCTTGCGTTTGTAAATGCTGAAAGTAATTGTAATAAATTACTCTTATTCATGATTTTGATTCAATTGCAAATGAATATGCATTCTTTTTTTTAAAGTAATTATTATGTATTCCTACTATACTAAACTAATAGTAATAGTATTAGTTTATTTGAAATAAAGATGAACATTAAATATAAAACTATACGTCTTTTTAACTATTAAATATCAATTTCTAAAGAACATTCAACATGAAAAGTACTATAATATATTTATATATTTCTACGTGAAAGGATATGAAAAACCACACAATATTCCCAATAAATAATTATAATATAATTAAATAAGAAATGCCATATCAATTGTAAAACGTATCAAATGCGAAATGAAATGATTAATTTTAGCTGTACCAATATTACTAAATTTTACTAAATTGTCGAAAAGTTTATTACAAATTATAGCAATTATTAGAAACCTAATAATTTTATTCAGTAATAGTATTCAAATCATATAGTAAGAATTTGATTAATTAGTATACTTTTAAGTATGAAAAACTATATAAAAAGAAGAAAATTTAAATATTTCTTCCTTCCCTATTTCTAAAAAAATACTAAAATGCCAATAATTACCATTGAATATAAATAACTTATTCTATATATTTTCAAATAAATAAAAAGTACTAATAATTTTTATTTAAATTGCACAGAAAAAATCTGGCATGTATATGTATAGATAATATAATTCCAAATTATTTAAGACGTGTTAAATGCGGAATGAGGAAATAATAAATTAATATTGAGAACAATGCAGCAATGATGAGTTTCAATTATGATTATCATCAAGGATATCCGTTGCAATGATCATAAGGAAATATATAATATTAAACAGGAAATAAGTCAGATATCTTTTATCAGAAACTGCAGAAATATCTCGAGAAGACTATTTAAATAGAACATCAAACTATGTAGTACATTTAGTTTTATTAAAAGCGTTGATAGCTTCTGATCGTTGGATTTTTTAAGTTTCATTCGAAAAAAGAAAAGAAGAATTTCTCAAAAATGAAAATTCTATATGCAGTCATACTAATACTAATCTTTTGTAAGTATAATATATTAAAGAATTCTTTGAATATGGGTTTCAGTGACTTTTTTTTTTTAAGAATTTGGATGCTTTTACTTCTCATTTCCAAAAGAAGCAACGTTTTTATTAATTTTTATTTTACTGAATTAGAACATATTTACCTACTTTTGTAATTATTTTCATCATTTCTAGATTCTTTCGAGTGCATTTCGGCTAGAAATTTGCAAGACTCTAAATTCAATGTACACAAATGGCTTGATATGTCAGTTGAAGAAATTAAAAACCAGTGCAAGCTGAAAAATAAAGAAGAAATATTTCACGAATTGTGGTTGGAATATATGTCGATACAAACTAAGGTTGGAAAACCCATTAATCAACAAGGGATTGAAGAATCTGATTTCACTTGGCACTATATCTATAACACAGATATGATAGTTGCATTGAAAAAATTGATAAAAGGTATACAGGATTGCTTCGATGAAGAAAACCGTTTAGACCCTGAGGGCATAGTGACAGTAATGGGTCGAATTTTAAAGGCATATTCTATGAAAGTCACAAAAGGTAGACCTGTTTTTTTTCTTTTATGCTTTTTAAAACAAACTTTTCTATTATAAATTATTACACCTTAATGAAGTTAAAAGAAAAGACAGTTTTAAAAGTTCTGACAATAATGAACATTTTTTTTCAGTCGATCCAATTAGTGAGGAAGATTATAACTGTATGGACATAGCGCAAAATGAATTAATTTCATGTCAAAATGTATATCCTTCAAGAGCTTCAAATTTCAAACGAAAAGCATTCAATTTATTCATGTTGGAAGCAATCGAAAATTCCACTTGCGAGTAAGTGATCATCATAATTTCTTTCATTTGTACTTTCTTTAAAAAGTCCTTATTTATAGTAATAAATCTCAGGATTAAAAAATATAGTTAATATAAAGGATATATCTATCTTCTTTGAAAAAGTTTATAATTATACAGTCATATATAACTTATATAACTTATAACTTACATATAACTTTGATTACAATTTTTCAGAGAAAATTTACCATTTTTCCAATGCGGCATAGGATTATTAAAGAACTGCAGTTCAAAAGCAAAGAAATTATTTAAAGTCATAATGAGTCCAGCCGAAGTTGCCGTTTGCAACAATTTTCTACAAGAAGCGGATCCAGAGATTGAAGAGATTGATGAAGAGATTGGTGATGATATTGGTGATCTCTTCAAAGGAGAAGAAGAAAAATATTTCTCTTTTAAAAAGTTCCTACGTTTGTAAACTAGGTATGACTGTAATTATAATAAGTTCCTACATCCATGTTTTTGATTGAACTGCAAAGTTATGAATCTGTATTCATTTTCCTAAAAATAACTGAAATGTAATCAGTCTCTACAATTGATTTGAATATTTGAAAATTTTTAGGGAAAAATTTATACCAATTTTAAAAAGATTGCGTTTTTTGCAAAATATTAAATAGTTAAATTGATACTATAGAGATAATTATTGTGCTAATCTAGCACAACTCAGCACAAGTTTTCTTTTCTCGAAATTTAAAAATCTATCATTGTTTATTTTTTCGAAGAAAGCAATTGTCAAGGCTGACAAAAAAAAATGTTGTTTTCTTCATTTTTAGGATAAAATTGTCATTTTGTCAAAAAATCTTTTGCGGCACAATAGAACACAAATCTAGTACAATTCAGCACAATGAAATTCTCTCGGCAGTTGGCGTTGCCTGGACATCTAGAATTTGCACTGAAAACGTACTTGTAAGCGAAAATGGACTTCTTCTGTAACTCTATTTCCCGAGTAATAAAATTGAGCAAAAGAGGGATAACAACTATAAAAGATGGGATTATAAAGTCAGCGAAAGATCTGATTTTTCAGGAACGAAAGACTTACTGCATCGATAAATTATTTGGCGACAGGTCACGTCATCCTAGGAAACATATTTCAATTTTAACCCCTCTAGGTGGTAAGTTCGCATATATATATATATGCGCGAGAAACGGTAGGGGGTAGATGCGATATCAGAAGATGGGTTAGGGGTTGGGGGTTAAACACGGAAGGCGTGGAGACTGGGATAAGGGTTGGGGGAAGAGGATTGGGGGTGCGAGAGTTGACGTTGGCCCGATGTTTGCTCTCGCACTTTCGAGCAGAAAGAGCAAAGCCTGCTCTTCACCTTTGGTGAACGAACGTGCATTTTTGATAGAGTTCTCACGATTCTGTCATGGAAAGCATAAGGATTCACATTTCCGGCTTATAGGTACACATGTGGTGGTTTAAATACACATCGCGTGCGACAGCTCTGCCACTGGCTCACTTTTCACCAACCTGACACCTTTATATATACCATTTCCCTCCTGACAGCATTCGTATGAACTTTTGTTTGTTGAACTTTTCTTTGTGTTTGTTTTGTAACGAAACGGAAAATAAGTTTTGGACTACGCACTTTGAGAAATTGTCAAAGTTTATCTAATGATTACATGCACTTAAATTTAAATGAATTTCTAACTCCCATTTTCTACACCTAAGAATGAAAAAATTCATTAAAAATGCCCAAAAGTCCATAAATAAAATTTTATGGTCATAGATATCCATAAGAGTTTCATTCCCTTTAGCTTTGACAGAACATCCTTGTTTTTTTTAAATTTATTCTTTAGGGTGGAAAACGGGAGCGTTCTTGATATGCCAGAGGGAAGAAACTTTTTTGAGGATCTTCGGACATCAAATGGAACTGTTTTAATTTTACCTCTGGAAGTTGGGGCATTTTTTATGAACTTATAAATTCTTGGGGGTTGAAGTGGGGTGTTTTCCACGTGTGCTAGGAGGATGAAACTTTACACGGTATATTCGAACATCAAATGGAACCATGTTAAGCAATAAAATTTTACCTTTGGAAGTTATGACATTTCTTAATGAATTTTTTAATTCTTAGGGGCGGAAATGGGGTGTTTCTCGGGTGTACTAGGGTGAAGAAACTTTGCAGAATATATTTAGGTATCAAATGAAAACATATTAAGTTGTAAAATTTGACTTCTGAAAGATAAAGCATTCTTCATGAATTTTTCAAATCTTAAGGGTGAAAAACAGGGGTGTTTCAGAAATGCTAAAGGAGTGAAACTTTTCAAAAAATTTTCTAAATGAAAGGTACTGCAAACTTTGAGAACTACAACTATATTAAAAAGTCAAACTTTAATATGAAACAGGAAATACCAACTTTATAAATAAACTCCTGAATAATAAAATAAAGCCTGGAAAGCTTTTAATACTTCTACCTCGCTTAATAAAATATAAAACGAGGAAACTAAAAGCTCTGATTACAGCAATAAAATATGAAAATTAAATTTAACGAATTTGATCAAGAATAGCGTCCATAAACCGTAGAACAGCCTCTAATTGACTGAGAAAACTGTGGATTACCCTGACACTCCCTAAAGGTGCGAATAAAATGAGCAGTAAGCATCGATGCAGAAGGGAATGCAGCGGGGGGAGAAATGGAAAGAGGGAGACCTTAATTAAATTTTAATTTTCACAAACGAGCGAGTGGGAAATTTTAGTCCGGTCATAACGAAGTTAAATCCTCTTTCGCGGTAGGGTTGAAAGTAAAATTCCAATTTAGCTGAACCGATTTGTCATCCTCGGTCTTTCTTGGTGTGATCAAGGACACGTCAGAAGGATCAAATTTCATAGTAGATGTATGGAGGTTCGAAAATGAGATTCCTTGTTCGTTTCGAGATCACTAGCTAAGTTCGATGTAATCTGCAAAGGATGAATGGAAGGAGAAGTTTACAAAGTCTTCTTCCCTTCGTTAATCAAGTTTATGTCTTGAAATTAGAGAATTAGACCGAATTAATTTTATTCCTAATGGAAATAAATTAGAGTTAGTCTCCTATGATCGTTTTATTATGCGTAAGGTAGACTTTACTAATCGCATTTAGTTTTAAATTACATTTATGTCTTAGATACGAGTCAGCTGTTACCGTAAATAACAGCCATTTTTGGTCACGTGACCTTGAGTTTATAAATCGAATAACGTAATAAATAATCTACAAAATATTTTTAGTGGATTCTAGGCGAGATTTTTCAGTGAGGATTATTGTTTAGAAGATTTTATTGATTAGTTCAAACTTTGAGGAGTGAAATGAAAATTCTTTTAGAAAGAAGTTTTAATAAAAGTCAAAGTTGTAATATGTGTCGATATTTTAAATTTGTTTTCATTATTATTTAAATGGTCTATGTATCACATATTTTGCTAAAACCAATAATATGTATTGTCCCATTTTCATTAATGAAATATTGAGTTATGCCCGGAGGTTCATTTGGCCTAGTATAATATTAAATAATAACGCATCAATTAAGTATGTAATTGAATCATAAATTAAATTATATTGTTTATAGATTACTTTGGAGAGAACTAACTGCAAAATTTATTGGAGGCGGATTTTATGGCCATGTTGTAAGGTTTAGAACCCTAAGTTTAACTCAACTATAATATTATGTAGTTGGGTTGACTTTAACTAAATTACGAAACTGTTATGAGTGCCACCATATTGATCAGAAACTAATTACAACAATCAAAATACAAATGTACAAAATGATTTCTAAAATACCATCCAAAATAGGATGTCAATTAAAAGTTAGGAAAATGTATAAAATGTCTCTGATGTCAAATGAAAATGCTAATTGCGATAATTTTAATGAGGAAACCGTCTCAAATTCTATTAAAGAAATCGACGTCGAGCATAATAAGCTCGACGTAAGCATAAAATTCTAGAGAAGACTTTGCCATTTATAAAAATTTCTGTGGCTGATTGAAATAATTAACTCTAATTGGAATACTTAAGTAATTGATTTATGATTTGAAAATGAATAAAGTAGATCTGCTTTAATCATAAAAAAATGGATTACGTTTTTTAATAAACAGGTTTTCCTTACCATATCTTGAAGGGAAGAGTAATAATTGTAAAGAAACTTACCTGCAACAAAGAAAATAATTTTTTATGAAAACATGTTTTAGACATAGAAAAAATGATCAAATTTTGTAATTCTAAAAAATTCTTGAAAGAATAAGCATTTTTCAACATAGGAAAATTTTATTTTGCGGATGTTCTCTCTTCTTATCTCGACAGTATCAACTACTAATTATATGCGTTTGATAAAATATTGAATGACGTTAACTCTTTTTTTGAATTCTATATTAGAGTCAACGGAAATTACCTGAAAAATTTTAATTTTAAGTGGTGAGTAGATATAAAAAATATCAGTAGACCATTAGCAGTATTTAAGAGAAATGTTTTCGAATATGAACTTAGTTTGTCTGAAAGCGCCGATTGTTTCAAAGCAGAAGGTCTACAATAAAAGAGACCAAGAATATTTTGCGAGAATGAAGACTTTGAATATAATTCTACCATTTCTCTTCATTTGTAAGTGTAATTTTTATATTAAAGTATATTTTTGATATTAAAGTGCTTATATTTCAAGTGTTTTTGTTATTATATTATTTTTGTTATAATTTTTAGAAATGTGCAAAACATAATTTTAACATATTCCAGGCTTTTTCCAAGCAAATTCTGCTCGTCTGCTTCATTCAAAATCTCGCATAAATAATTGGCTCGGCCGAAAGCTCATCGATGTAAAAAATAATTGTGAGATAATTTATGATGAGTCACTCTCCTTGAAAATTTTCGTCGACTACCATGATCAACTTTTGAAATATACCTATGTTAATCCAACGAACTCACTGACCAAAGAAGAATCAGATTTAATTTTTTACTACATTTACAATCCAACTTTAATAGAGAAATTGAAAACTCTGATTAAAAATGTTCAGGATTGCTTAGACGATGAAGATCGTCTGAATTCGGAGGATTTGGTCCAACTACTGAGCCGAATTTTGAATGCTCATGCTATAAAAGTCATACAAGGTGAAAATAATGAATTTTAGAACTTAATTTTAATAATTTTAATAGTTTTATTACTTTTATCTTTAATGCATTGAAAGAATTTAATTAAAAATTTTTTTATCAATTTATACGATTATCAATTTTGTTTACAGTCGATCCAGTCACAGATGAAGATTTCAGTTGCTTAGAAAAGGTGGACCGGAAAAAATTAGAGAAGTGCAATGATTTCTATCCTCACCTTTCTGCATTAAATCATATTAGCACTAATATGACGATTTATCAATTCCTGACTTTAGGAATTGGAATGGATTCTACTTGCGAGTAAGTGAAATTTTTAAAATTTATTTTAATGAAGTCGAAAGTTCTTATGTGACGTTATAATTATTTTTAAAGTGGTTAGAAGAAACTCTAACTAGAGTAAATATTTTTTAGGGAGCTATGGCCGTTTCAAGAATGCTATTTGACTTTGATGAGTGTCTGCACTCCAAACGCCAGGGAAATTAAAAGAATTCAAATGAGTCCTCCCGAAATAAGCATCTGCAAGAATTTTCATTAGGAAACACATTTTAGTTTTTATTAGAAAATTCATATAACTGTATAAAATAAAAAATGTTACGATGTTATCATTTATTTGAATTAAATGTCGGTTCTGACATTTAAATAATTATATTAAAAGAATAAAATAAATACAATAAAATAATAGTGTTATTAAATCCTAAACTTTTATTATTAAATAAAGAGATGTTTTTTATTGCAAACAGTGATGTGATACGTTGTCAATAAGGACATCCGTTTAAGGCTTCGCAATGAAATAAATAAGATATTTATAATCATGACGAAATGCAAACAAAATTATCTGTCAGCTAGTATTCAAACATTTCCATGAAGAGATGTTTAGTTACTTGGAAAATTTGGATTGCCTCTGATCGTTGCATTTTTAACAAGTTTTTTAAAACGAATAGAGAAGAATTCCGTGAAGATGAAAAGCCTAAGTGTATCTATTTCTTTACTTATTGTTTGTGAGTATTTCAAAAGCCATTTGAACAAATTACAGTATAATAATTGTAGCTGTTTAATTTTTAAGTATTTTTGAAGTTCCAAAAAAATATACTGACTAAATCTATAAAGTTTTTGTAGAATTTTATTGCATTTCATGAAATTTCATTAAATTTCTTTTAATTTTATAGCAATTCATAGCAATAAATTCTGGTTCAAAGCTTCAAATATATATATTCAAATATAGTTATTATAGTGTTATTATTTTAATTATTTTCAGGTTCTTTTGGTTGGATCTCGGCTCAAAATATACTCCACCCAAAAACCAATGTAAACAGTTGGCTTAATATGGAACTAGATGATCTTGCTGATAAATGCGTGTTGAAAGAAAACGGACCGACCGTTGGTCGCTTAATAGACGAATATTTAGAAATACTAAGGAAATTTCTGTTTCCAGATGAAGAACAAAAAATTGAAGAATCTAATTTTGTTTTGGATTCTATTTACAACTCAGATTTGATAAATAAATTGAAAGAATTGATTAAAGAAATACAGAATTGCTTAGATGATGAAGATCGTTTAGACTCGGAGGGTGTAGTAGAAGTTATGGATCAAATTTTGAATAATTTTGCTATGAAAATTATAAATAGTACGTATATTTAATAATCTTGAGTTCGGCCATTGAAAATTAACTACAGGATAAAAATTTATGCTCAAAAACGTTTTCTTTTCAGTCGAACCTTTGAGCGAGAAAGATATAATATGTTTTAAAAGGAAACGTATGTCAGAAGATACCTGCGAACATTTATTACCTAAAAATGCTTCCTTCCACGAGCAGAAACTTGTCCAAGTATTTAAATTAGAAGTTATCAAAAATTCTACTTGCGAGTAAGTGAACATTATTATTTTTTTCATTTTCACTTCTTTTAAAAGATACTTATGTAGTGATTACAATTTTTCAGAGGAAATTTACCATACTTCCAATGCAGCATGAGATTGTTTAAAGACTGCAGTTCAAAAGTAAAGAAATTAGTTAAAGTTTTATTGAGCCCAGCCGAAGTTGCCGTTTGCAACAATTTTCTACAAGAAGCGGATCCAGAGATTGAAGAGATTGATAAAGAGATTAGTGATCTCTTCAAACGAGAAGAAGAAGAAACTTTCTCCTTTAAAAAGTTCTTACGTTTGTAAATGCTGAAAGTAATTATAATAAATTACTCTTATTCATGATTTTGATTCAATTGCAAATGAATATGCATTATTTTTTTTAAAGTAATTATTATGTATTCCTACTATAATAAACTAATAGTAATAGTATTAGTTTATTTGAAATAAAGATGAACATTGAATATAAAACTATACGTCTTTTTAACTATGAAATATCAATTTCTAAAGAACATTCAACATGAAAAGTACTATAATATATTTATATATTTCTGCGTGAAAGGATATGAAAAACCACACAATATTCCCAATAAATAATTATAATATAATTAAATAAGAAATGCCATATCAATTGTAAAACATATCAAATGCAAAATGTGCATTAACATAATGTCATAAATTGATAATGTGATAAATTATTATTAATAAGGACATTCTCGTTTCAATCATAATTAAATAGGAAATAAATCATTCCTTTTGATAGTTTAGTAATTAAAATTTTTTTTTAGGAGGGTATAATTGATACAAATGAAATGATTAATTTTACCTGTACCAATATTAGTAAATTTTACTAAATTTTCGAAAAGTTTATTACAAATCATAGCAATTATAATTTTCATTTTAATGATTTCTATTAAATATTAGAAACCTAATAATTTTATTCAGTAATAGTTTTCAAATCAGATAGTAAGAATTTGATTAATTAGTATACTTTTAAGTATAAAAAACTATATAAAAAGAAGAAAATTTAAATATTTCTTCCTTCCCTATTTCTAAAACAAAACTAAAATACCAATAAATACCATTGAATTTAAAAAAATGTATTATACATCTTTTCAAATAAATAAAAGGTACTAAAAATATTTATTTAAATTGCACTGAAAAAATCTCGCATGTATATGTATAGATAATATCATTCCAAATTATTGAAGATATATCAAATGCGGAATGAGGAAATAATAAATTTATATTGAGAACAATGCAGCAATGATGGGTTTAAATTATGATTAGCATCAAGGACATCCTTTGCAATGATCATAAGGAAATATATAATATTAAACAGGAAATAAGTCAGATATCTTTTATCAGAAACTGCAGAAATATCTTGAGAAGACTATTTAAATAGAACATCAAACTATGTAGTACATTTAGTTTTATTAAAAGCGTTGATAGCTTCTGATCGTTGGATTTTTTAAGTTTCATTTGAAAAAAGAAAAGAAGAATTTCTCAAAAATGAAAATTCTATATGCAGTTGTACTAATACTAATCTTTTGTAAGTATGATATATTAAAGAATTCTTTGAATATGGATTTCAGTGACTTTTTTTTTAAAGAATTTGGATGCTTTTACTTCTCATTTCCAAAAGAAGCAACGTTTTTATTACTTTTTATTTTACTGAATTAGAACATATTTACCTACTTTTGTAATTATTTTCATCATTTCTAGATTCTTTCGAGTGCATTTCGGCTAGAAATTTGCAAGACTGTAAATTCAATGGACACAAATGGCTTGATATGTCAGTTGAAGAAATTAAAAACCAGTGCAAGCTGAAAAATAAAGAAGAAATATTTCACGAATTGTGGGTGGAATATATGTCGATACAAACTAAGTTTGGAAAACCCATTAATCAACAAGGGATTGAAGAATCTGATTTCACTTGGCACTATATCTATAACACAGATATGATAGTTGCATTGAAAAAATTGATAAAAGGTATACAGGATTGCTTCGATGAAGAAAACCGTTTAGACCCTGAGGGCATAGTGACAGTAATGGGTCGAATTTTAGAGGCATATTCTATGAAAATCACAAAAGGTAGACCTGTCTTTTTTCTTTTATGCTTTTTAAAACAAACTTTTCTATTATAAATTATTACAGCTTAATGAAGTTAAAAGAAAAGACATTTTTAAAAGTTCTGACAATAATGAACATTTTTTTTCAGTCGATCCAATTAGTGAGGAAGATTATAACTGTATGGACATAGCGCAAAATGAATTCATTTCATGTCAAAATGTATATCCTTCAAGAGCTTCAAATTTCAAACGAAAAGCATTCAATTTATTCATGTTGGAAGCAATCGAAAATTCCACTTGCGAGTAAGTGATCATCATAATTTCTTTCATTTGTACTTTCTTTGAAAAGTACTTATTTATAGTAATAAATCTCAGGATTAAAAAATATAGTTAATATAAAGGATATATCTATCTTCTTTGAAAAAGTTTATAATTTTACAGTCATATATAACTTATATAAATTATAACTTACATATAACTTTGATTACAATTTTTCAGAGAAAATTTACCAGTTTTCCAATGCGGCATAGAATTATTAAAGAACTGCAGTTCAAAAGCAAAGAAATTATTTAAAGTCATAATGAGTCCAGCCGAAGTTGCCGTTTGCAATAATTTTCTACAAGAAGCGGATCCAGAGATTGAAGAGATTGGTGACGATATTGGTGATCTCTTCAAAGGAGAAGAAGAAAAGTATTTCTCTTTTAAAAAGTTCCTACGTTTGTAAACTAGGTATGACTTTAATTATAATAAGTTACGACATCCATGTTTTTGATTGAACTGCAAAGTTATGAATCTGTATTAATTTTTCTAAAAATAACTGAAATGTAATAATGACAATATTTCATTTGAATTAAAACTAATAAATTATTGAAAATAGAACTACGCCTTTTTTTGAAATTGCAAACCTATCAAGTGTGAAATGAGGATACAATAAATTAATTTTGACAGGAACGATGAGATTAAACTATAATTAAATAAAATTTAAGGACATCCGTAGCAATTATCACAATGAAACATGAAACAGGAAATGAGTGAGATAACTTATATCAGAGACTGCTAAAAAAGGATCCTGAAAAAAATATTTGAATACAATATCACACTCGTAAATTTAGTTTTATTTAAAACGTTAATAGCTTCTGATCGTTAAATTTTTTAAGTATCATTCAAAAAAAGAACAGAAGGATTTCTCAAAAATGAAAATTCCAAGAGCAGTCGTACTAATACTTATCTTTTGTAAGTAGATATATTAGAGAATGCTAATTATTGTATATCAGTTAAAAATTATTATATTTTGAAAATTTATGTAAAATAATATTATCTTCGATTGTTGGTTTCAGTGACTGTTTCCTTTTTAACAATTTGGATTCTTTTATTTATCACATTCCAAAAAAGAAACTTTTTTATTACTTCTTATTTTAATTCGAACATATTTACTAATTTTGATAATTATTTTCATCATTTTTAGGTTCTTTCGGGTGCATCTCGGCTAGAAATTTGCAAGACTCCAAATTCAATGTAGAAAAATGGCTTGACATACCAGTCGCAGAAATTAGAAGACAATGTGAGATGAAAAATAAAAAAGATATCTTTAACCAGTTGCGTACAGAATATGACAATAAAACCTATGATTTTTTAAAACCGATTGAGCAACAAGACATTGAAGAATCTGATTTCACTTGGCACTATATCTATAACACAGATATGATAGTTGCATTGAAAAAATTGATAAAAGGAATACAGGATTGCTTAGATGAAGAAATCCGTTTAGACTCTGAGGACATAGTGACAGTAATGGGCCGAGTTTTAAAGGCACATGCTATGAAAGTTGCAAAAGGTAGACCTGTTCTTTTCTTTTATGATTTTTAAAACAAGCCACAATTTTTTATTATAAATTATTACAGCTTAATGAAGTTAAAAGAAAAGACTTTTTATTAGTTCTGCCAATAATGAACATTTTTTTTCAGTCGATCCACTTAATGAGAAAGATTATAACTGCATTGGAATAGGGCTAAGTGAATTAAATTACTGTCGAAATGTGGATCCTCAAAGATCTTCTTTCAAACCAAAAGCATTAGATTTATTCACATTGCAAGCAGTCGAAAATTGCACTTGCGAGTAAGTGAACATCATAAATTCTTTCATTTTTACTTTCTTTAGAAAGTACTTATTAATACTAATAAATCTCATGATTAAAAAATATAGTTAATATAAAGGATATATCTACCTTCCTCGAAAAAGTTTACAATTATACAGTCATATATAACATAAATATTTATTTGATTACAATTTTTCAGAGAAACTTTACCACTTTTACAATGCAGTATGGAATTATTAAAGAACTGCAGTTTAAAAGTAAAGAAAGTATTTAAAGTCATAATGAGCCCAGGCGAAGTTGCCGTTTGTAAAAATTTTCTACAAGAAACGGATCCAGAGATTGAAGAGATTGATGAAGAGACCTTTGGAAAGGTTTTACGTGTGTAAACTAGGTACGACAGTAATTATAATAAGTTACTACATCCATGTTTTTGATTAAACTGCAAAATTATGAATCTGTATTCTTTTTTATAAAAATAACTGTAATGTAATCACAATATTTCATTTGAATTAAAAATAATAAATTATTGAAAATAGAACTACGTTTTTTTAACTATTAAATATCAATTTATAAACAAAAATTGAACACAGAGAAGAAAATGAAATACTTGTTTAAACTGCATAAAAAAAGTCTAGCATGTATGTGTAGATAACACTGGCACAAAAAAAAGTCCTGTTCCCGGAACCAGACTAGTATATCCTTATGTTTTTTGGGTCGCTGAATCCGAATCCGGTGTCCGTTTGTCTCAATCAGGTCAGGTTCAAGGTCAATTCAAGGTCAAATCCTGAAAAAGTAGTCAAATTGAATCCAATTATTATTCCTATATATTTTTGGGGTCGCTGAATCCAAATCCGATGTCCGTTTGATCCGATAAGGTCAAATTGAAGGTCATTTCAAGGTCAAATGTGCTTATTCTGCCGAAAATGAATTTTTGACTACAGATTCTGAAAGAACGCGAAATTATACGTCTAGATATGATATGTATCCTACTTTTTTGATAACATAACGCGTGAAGACACGTTTTTATTTTTGCAATTGTCATATGAACCCTCCATAAACTAAAATGAATGACCTTGGGGGACGTGTTATCAAAAAAAGTTGAATACATATATAGTCGTAAAATTTCGCGTTCCCTCAGAATCTGTAGTTAAAAATTCATTTTTGGCAGAATAAACACATTTGACCTTGAAACGACCTTCAATTTGACCTTGTCGGATCAAACAGACATCAGATTTGGATTCGGCGACCCCAAAAATGTATGAGAATAATAATTTGGAATCAATTTGACTATTTTTTCAGGATTTGACCATAAATTGACCTTGAACCTGAGTTGATTGAGACAAACGGACACTGATTCGGATTCAGCGACCCAAAAAACAGAAATACTAGTCTGGCTCCGGGAACAGGACCTTTTTTTTGTGTGCCTGTGTAATGTAATTCGAAATTGCAAACCTATCAAGTGTGAAATGAGGATACAATAAATTAATTTTGACAGTAACGATGAGATTAAACTATAATTAAATAAAATTTAAGGACATCCGTAGCAATTATCACAATGAAACATGAAACAGGAAATGAGTGAGATAACTTATATCAGAGACTGCTAAAAAAGGATCCTGAAAAAAATATTTAAATAGAATATCACACTCGTGAATTTAGTTTTATTCAAAACGTTAATAGCTTCTGATCGCTGAATTTTTTAAGTATCATTCAAAAAAAGAACAGAAGGATTTCTCAAAAATGAAAATTCCAAGAGCAGTCGTACCAATACTTATCTTTTGTAAGTAGATATATTAGAGAATGCTAATTATTGTATATCAGTTAAAAATTATTATATTTTGAAAATTTATGAAAAATTAATTTTATCAATCAGTATATTAACTTTGATTATTGGTTTCAGTGACTGTTTCCTTTTTAACAATTTGGATTCTTTTATTTATCACATTCCAAAAAAGAAACTTTTTTATTACTTCTTATTTTAATTCGAACATATTTACTAATTTTGATAATTATTTTCATCAGTTTTAGGTTCTTTCGGGTGCATCTCGGCTAGAAATTTGCAAGACTCCAAATTCAATGTAGAAAAATGGCTTGACATACCAGTCGCAGAAATTAGAAGACAATGTGAGATGAAAAATAAAGAAGATATCTTTAGCCAGGTGCTCAGAGAATATGATAATAAAAACCAAGATTTTTTAAAACCGATTGAGCAACAAGACATTGAAGAATCTGATTATACTTGGCATTATATATATAACACAGATATGATAGATGCATTGAAAAAATTGATAAAAGGAATACAGGATTGCTTAGATGAAGAAAACCGTTTGGACTCTGAGGGCATAGTGACAGTAATGGACCGAGTTTTAAAAGCAAATTCTATGAAAATTGCAAAAAGTATACCTGTCTTTCTATTTTATAATTCTTTAAAACAATCCACATTTTTTAATTAAATATGATTACATTTTTATGAAGTTAAAATACAAGACTTTTTTTAAATTTCGGTCAATAATGAACATTTTTTTTTCAGTTGATCCAATTAGTGAGAAAGAGTATGAATGCATCATGGAAATACAGCGAGATGAAGTAAAGTCATGTCAAAATGTATATCCTTCAAGAGATGTAAATTTCAAACGGAGAGCGTTCGATTTATTCATGATAGAAGGAGTCGAAAAATCCACTTGCGAGTAAGTGAACATTATAATTTCCTTCATTTTTATTTTTTTAAAGGTATATACTTATTTATAGTTATAAATCTCAGGATTAAAAAATATAGATAATATAAAGGATATTCTTCCACGAAATTCTTTATAATTAACTTCATATACAATTTTCATTACAATTTTTCAGAGGAAATTTACCATATGCAAAATGCATCATTGAAGCAGTAAAAACCTGCGGTTCAAAAGTAATTAAATTAGGTAAAGTTCTACTGAGTCCAGCCGAAGTTGCCGTTTGTGACAATTATCTACAAATAGAGGATCATGATATTGAAGAGATTGATGAAGAGATTGGTGAAGAGATTAGTGATCTCTTCAAACAAGAAAAACGAAAATCTTTCTTCTTTGGAAAGGTCTTACGTTTGTGAATGATGTCAGCAAATTATAATCAATTATTACTATTCATGATTTTGATGTGGAAATTTTCATTTGTGGGAATTGCATAAAATTCCAAACACGGAAAACTATCTGGAATAAATTTTGATTTTATTTCTGATGTAAAATTTTTTTGAAATTTTAATTTACAAATTTTGTATAATGTTAAACAAATTTATATCTGTAGAAATGATATTGGATGTAAAACATTTTCTTTGAAATAAAGAAAAAGCAGAAAAAAATGGCCCAGTTATATCGCAAATCCATATATGTATTTACCATAAAAGTTTATTCTTATTCTAAAATATCTCGAAAGCAATTTGTATAAAAGAGTTGATAACACAATAAAAAGACAAAAGAAGATTTTAAATTTAAAATAAACAAAAATTAGATACAAATGAAGAAAATTTGAATAGAAATTCTTCCTTCTCTCTTTTTAAATCTGAAATAATGAATTTAAAAAACTTATTCTATATCTTTTCAAATAAATAAAAGGTACTCAAAATATTTATTTAAATTGCACAGAAAAATTCTGGTATGTACCTATATGTATAGATAATATCATTCCAAATTATTGAAGACGTATCAAATGCGGAATAAGGAAATAATAAATTGATATAGACAGTAATGCAGCAATGGTGAGATTATATTATAAATATCATTAAGAACATCCGTTGCAATCATCACATGGAAATACGTGATAGGAATTACGTCAGATATCTTTTTATCAGAGACTGCAAAAAAAGTATCCGGAAAAGACTATTTAAATAGAACATCAAACTAGTCAATTTATAGTTTTATTAAAACATTGCTAGCTTCTGATCGTTGAATTTTTTAAGTTTCATTTAAAAGGAGAAAAGAAGAATTTTTCAAAAATGAAGATACTAAATGCAGTCACACCAATACTTGTCTTTTGTAAGTAAAAAAATTGGAGAATTCTACTTATATATCAATTGAAAATTATACAAAATTTTTCTTATTAAACAGTAATAATATTAACATTACACATTGGTATCTGCGACATTTTTTTAAGAATTTGAATTCTTTTATTTATCATTTCCCAAAAAAGAAACTGTTATTTGTTTCTTCCTATTTTACTGAGTTGGAACATTTTTACTAATTTTGATAATTATTTTCATATTTTTTAGGTACTTTTGGAAGCATCTCGGCTAGAAATTATCAAGCCTCTAAAATCAATGTAGAAAATTGGCTTGATTTGTCAGTTGACAAACTTGCAAGCCAATGCAAGAAGAATGATAAAGAAAACAACCTTGAGCACTTGTCGTGGGAATATTTTTCTGTTCGATCCAACTTTATAATGCCCACTAATATACAAGGCATTGAAGATTCTGATTTCACTTGGCACTATATCTATAACACAGATATGATAGTCGCATTGAAAAACTTGATAAAAGGAATACAGGATTGTTTAGATGAAGAAAACCGTTTAGACCCTGAGGGCATAGTGATAGTAATGGACCGAATTTTAAAGGCACATGCTACAAAAATTGCAAACAGTAAGGATCGATTCCACCAAATGTGATTAAATTTTAATCCTTGATTAACTTAAGTTAATCGGCCCTAAACCTGTTTTTTATTCTTTTTAAAACAAGCCACATACTTTAATTACAAATTATTAGAGTTTAATAAAATTAAAGGAAAGGCTTTATAAAAAGTTCTGTCTGCTCCATTCTTTTTAAATTTTTACTACAGATATTTTATGGTAGGAATTATTATTGAAGAAGTATTATTAGGGACTATGAAAAATAGTAGTAAAAATTTGCATAAGTTGAAGATACATCTATACGTAAATTAATGAAAAAAATTGTTTCTTTTTAGTTGATCCACTGGACGAGATAGATTTTAACTGTTTGAATTTAGAAGAAGCTGGAAAAAGTTTCTGTGAACACGTATATCCTTCAAGTGCTAAAAGTGACAAAAGAAAATTGTTCGATATATTAATGTTGCAAATAATCGAAAATTCCAGTTGCGAGTAAGTGAACATTATATGTAATTTATTTCCTTTTCATTTTTTTTGTGAAGGTACTTATTTATAGTGATAAATCTGAGTATTAGATAATATTGTTAATATTATAAAGTTAATAATATACTTTCCTCGAAATTTTTTATAATTACCTTTGTATACAACTTTGATTACAATTTTTCAGACAGACTTTGCCATACGAAAAATGCGTCATGAAAGAAATAAAGAACTGCAGTTCAAAAGCAAAGAAAGTAATTAAAGTCATGTTGAGTCCAGCCGAAGTTGGCATTTGCAACGATTTTCTACATGAAACGGATCGAGAGATTGAAGAGATTGACGATCAAGTAATTGATGAAGAGATTAATGATTTCTTAAATCCAGGAGAAGTGAAATCTTTCCCTTTTAAAAAGCTCTTACGTTTGTAAATGATGACAGAAAATTATAATCAATTACTACTATTCATGATTTTTGATTCAACTGCATATGAATCTGTATTATTTTTTATGAACATAACTGAAATGTAATGATACTATTTCACATTGATTAAATATGATTACTGAAAATAAAACTGCATACGTATTTTTTCATTACTAACTATAAGTTTTTAAACATTTTCCAATATGAAAAGAACTAGAAAGTTATAAAACCCGATAAAAATAAAGGTCTTTAAAAATGGATATACACTCGACACCCTCAAATTTATGAAATACAAAACAGAGGCCCCCTCAAATTTCACCAAATTCCTGCCCTCTATAGTCGCATCAATTGCGCATGCGTATTGCGTATAAAATAATATTTTTCAATACTTTAAACTACGCGCCAATAGTAATATATGAGAAATATACTGGTGAAATTTGAAAAAGGATACTCTCTAAATCTGAATTAGTGAAAAGTGAGTTACTAATGTACTTTAGTGAAAAATTCTACTAATTGTTAGTTATTTTTAACTAAAACTTTAGTGAAAAGTTGAAAACTACGAATTGAAATAGTGAAATACAACTAATAATTAGTAAAAATTTTCACTAAAGTAAATTAGTGGCTCACTTTTCACTAATTCAGATTTAGAGAGTAAGAAATCAGGGGCGGCGTAGCCAGTATGGATGCCATTGATAAATCTATGTGAAAATTTTCATGTGTGGGAGTTGCATAAAATTCCATACATGGAAAACTGTCTGAAAATAATTGAAGACCTATCTAATGCGGAATGAGAAAATAATAAATTGATATTGACAGTAATGCAGCAATGATGAGATTAAATTATAAATATATCATGAAAAACATCCGTTGCAATCATCACGTGGAAATATGAGACAGGAATTAAGTAATATCTTTTTATCAGAGATGGCAAAAAAAGTATCCTGAAAAGACTATTTAAATAGAACATCAAACTAGTCAATTCAGTTTTATTAGAACATTGATAGCTTCTGATCGTTGATTTTTTTAAGTTTAATTTAAAAAGAGAAAAGAAGAATTTCTCAAAAATGAAGATACTAAGTGTAGTCGCACCAATACTTGTCTTTTGTAAGTAAATATATTGGAGAATTGTACTTATATATCAGTTAAAAATGACTATAGTATTCTGAAAATTATGAAAAATTTTTCTTATTAAACAGTAATAAAATTAACATTACATATTAGTATCTGCGGCATTTTTTTTAAGAATTTGGATTCTTTTACTTATCATTTCCCAAAAAAGAAACTGTTCTTTATTTCTTCTTATTTTACTGAGTTAGAACATCTTTACTGATTTTGATAATTTGTTGATAATTTATAGGTTCTTTTGGAAGCATCTCGGCTAGAACTTTGCAAGTCGCTAAAATCAATGCAGACAATTGGCTTGGTTTGTCAGTTGAGAAAATTGCAAGCCAATGCGAGATGAAAAATAAAGAAGAAATCCTTAGCCAATTGTTTACGGAATATGTTTCTAAAACAATCAACTTTATGAAACCCATAGATGACCAAGGCATTGAACAATCTGATTTCACTTGGCATTATATCTATAACACAGATATGATAGTCGCAATGAAAAAATTGATAAAAGGAGTACAGGATTGCTTAGATGAAGAATACCGTTTAGACCCTGAGGGCATGGTGACAGTAATGGCCCGAGTTTTAAAAGCACATGCTACAAAAATTGCAAAAAGTAAACCTTTTTTTTATTTTTTTTAAAACAAGCCACATTATTTAATTTTAAATCATCAGAGTTTAATAAAATTAAAGGACTATGAAAAACAGTAGTAAAAATTGTCATAAGTTCAAGATACATATACATAAATGAATGAACAAAATTCTTTTTTTTTCAGTTGATCCACTGGACGAGATAGATTACAACTGTTTGAGATCACAAGAAGCTGGAGAAAGTATTTGTGACGCGGTATATCCTTCGAGTTCTAAAAGTGACAAAAGAAAATTGTTCGATATATTAATGTTGCAGATAGTCGAAAATTCCAATTGCGAGTAAGTGAACATTATAATTTTTATTCTTTTTACTTTTTTTGGAAACTTACTTATTTATATTATGGATATTATTATATTATGGATCTTCTTCGAAATTTTTAATAATTATCTTCTTATACAACTTTGATTAAAATTTTTCAGACAGACTTTACCATACGAAAAATGCATCATGAATGAATTAGAGAACTGCAGTTCAAAAGCAAAGAATGTAATGAAAGTCATGATGAGTCCAGCCGAAGTTGGCGTTTGCAACAATTTTCTACAAGAAACGGATCGAGAGATTGAAAAGGTTAAAGATCAAATAATTGGTGAAGGGATTAATGATCTCTTCAAACCAGAAAAAATGAAATCTTTCTCTTTTGAAAAGCTCTTACGTTTGTAAATGATGACAGCAAATTATAATCAATTACTATTATTGATGATTTTGATTCAACTGTATTCTTTTTTATTAACATAACTGAAATGTAATGATACTATTTCATTTGAATTAAACATGATTATTGAAAATAAAACTACGTCTTTTTTAGTTATTAAATATAGATTTCTAAACAATATTTAACATAAAAATTACTAAAAAGGTGAATCCCAAAGTAAAGCCTTTATAAATAGATATATTTTTATATTTTTTATATTTTTGGGTCGTAAAAAATCAAATAATTTAATGTTAATACATTTTATTTAAAAATATTAATGAGATAAATCTAATGAATTCAATTCAAAAATTTTTATTTTTCGAGATTGAGTCAGATTTATTTGAAAGAGTAATAAAAGCGTAGATTGATTTAATGAAATTATTAAAGTAACATTTGAATAAAAAAAAAATTGTCATCCAAATTTAATGCTTCCTCTATATGAGATAATAAATCATAGTTTCTTCCAGGAAGTAAGGTGCTCATTTAATGCAGCAGTAGTGATAAATTATCAATAAGGACTTCCGTTTCAATCATCATAATTAACAAGGAAATAAATCCGATAATTTTTATCAGGAACAGCATAATTAAATAACTGGAAGCGAGTATTTAAACAAAATATCTATGTCAAAAAATTCAGTATATTTGAGGCTTATTGCTTCAAATAGTTAAATATTTTAAGTTTTTTTTTTTTTTTTTTTGAAGAGGTTGAAAAAATTTATAAAAATGAAAAGTCTAATTGTAGCTGTACCAATACTTATTTTTTGTGAGTACTGAAGGAGATTTAAATATAATTTTAATTATCCCTAATCCTGACTTAGTAAGTTACTAATTAAATATCCAGAGTCGAAATTTTAGCTCTATTGCAATAAACAATTGTAATTACGAATGTTAAGAAAATTTTAAAAATCCTGAAAATAATATTGGAAAAAGTTATAATTTCTATAATTCCATTCAATTTGCAGGTTATTTTGATTTAATTTCAGCTGGAAGTGATCGTTACCCAAAAGTATGTGTAAATAAATGGCTTGGAATGACTTTAGAAAAACTTAAATTGCAATGCTCATTGAATAGTAATTATTCAATTGTCGAAAAAACGGCCACTGAATTTTTCCAATTATCAAATTATCTGACGCCAATTGAACTTCTGGCCATTCAATCATCCAATTACAAAACATATAGCACTTACAATTCAGATTTAATAAAAAAATTGAAAGAATTAATTACGGATATTCAGAATTGCTTACCTCGCAAAAATCGTTTAGATAAACGTGGCGAGGTCAAAGTTTTGGGGCGAATTCTAAATGCACATGCCTTAAAAGTTGACCAACGTAAGTATATAAAAAAAATTCTATCTTAGATTGGATCCATCTCTGTCCTTCGGAGAAAATTAGATTTTATTTTAATAAATAATAAAAAGAAATTTTTCATTTTCAGTTGATCCACCCACAAATGAAGATTGGCACTGCATGTTATTATCGCGTATCAAAAAAATAGACGAATGTGATAAATCTTTTTCTCCCAGATTACTTTCTGATAAGAGGACTATTTACGAATGGCTTATGACACAAATTGGTTTCAACTTTTCTTGCGAGTAAGTTAAAAAATCGCCGTGACTAAAATAAGTACTGAAATTTCCGTAGGAATAGATTTTTTTCAGTACAAACATCTTAGATGCCTTAAAGAATATACTTATATATTATACTATTTTATCAAATAGTAGAAAATCTATTGGACTATAGTAATTTCAAAATTACATTGTAGAAACTGTTTTCTAAAAATGTTTTTTTTTTTTCTTATAGGGAAATGTTGCCAATGGAGGAGTGCATTATGAAAGTTATTGATAAATGTAGTCCAAACCTTAAAAAAATGTTTAAAGTCTTTCTGAGTCCTCCTGAGATTGGAATGTGTGATAATTTTTATGAAGATCTTGCTTCGAATTACATCGACGATTTCGATGTTTAGAATGACGATGGCCGGGAAAATAAAAACACTTCACAATAAACTCACATAGTAAATAAAATAAACACACTTGTTACTTCACTGTAATATTATAAAACTGATAATAAAAATTATAATTCACGATTATCATGAGCGCGTAACGTGTTTATGACTTTTCCGCACGAGAGTCAAGACAGAACTGATGAATTGAAACTCACCTCACAAAACAAAACAAACTCAGGTATAAGTCTAGAACCTTGGCCAAAGGAGTATAATAATAAAATTATACACAAAAACTTCGGTTTCGAGATAAATACAAACAAATTAAAGAGATCAAGGGTAGAAATATTTTGCTAAAGCCAAGACTAATGCTAATTAGTAAAGACTATTTTCAAAGAATGAATTTATTTAGAGACGCGATTCATTGTTACTTAAAATTTAAAAAAAATGAAAGGAGAAAATTATTATTAATTTCTGTATAGACTTAGCAAGATTTTGATTCTATTTATGAAATGGATCTACAAAAATAATAAATGACAATTATAATTTTGAACATGTTTTTTGAACAGAGCCTGGAGAAATAAATAAAATCACTTTTAAATCATCTGAATTCAATTACATTTTATACAATTTGATTGCATTCCACAGAATTTCACTGAATCCCACCTAAGTCCCATTAATTCAAATAAATTCCATAGAAATCTATTGAATTCCTTTTAATCAGTTTGAATTCCATTAAAACATTCTTAATTCACCAAATTCTATAGAATACCGTTGAATTTAATTGAATTTCGTGGAATTTAACTAAATTCCACTGAAGTTCATTTACTTTCTATAAATTCTACAGAAATCTGTTAAATTCAATTTAATCCCGTTGAATTCCATTAAATCACTTCTAATTCACCTGAATTTCACAAATGTTCGTAAATTTGACAAAATTTCTCGGAATTCCTTTGAGTGCCATTAACTCCACAGGATTCCATTGATTTTCACTAAATTCCTTCGCATTCTGTGGAATTCTATTGAATTCCGCTGAATTTCTTTGAACTTCATTAATTTACCAGATTTTATTGAATACAATTGAATTATGCTTAATTCCATTAAATCACTCTTAATCCTTCTCTATTCCAATAAATTCCTTTATTTTTGACAGAATTTCTTTGAATTCCATTAAAATTTCATTAATTCACTATAATTCTATTAAATTCCATTAAATTGCATTTAAATCTTGTAAATTACCTTAAAACTCATTACAACTGATTATTGTTGAATATCACTTTTAGTTAAATCTCACTAAATTCCATTACACTTCAGTAAATTCTAATAAACTTCAATTTCATTTAATTATATGAAATACTTAATTGCAAACTCGAACTTTAATCAGCAAACTTCGACTTATTCCTTTAATCGTCTACTGTTTTATTGAAGCGGATTTCACGGACGATAATTTACTTGCACTCATACAGTAATTTTCACTGGAATAAGTACGTCAAAAGGAAAAGGCTTCTATTAGAAAATTCCTTTGGATCTCGTCCCTCTTGAAGTCACCTAATAAGTATTTCCTTTGTCCTGCCAATTATGGCCCGGCGATTACGCTGCAGTGGAACAATTCTTTGAAAGTGGGCCAAACGCTTTCCCCCTCTAAAATTTCATGTCAGGGGGGGGGGAAGGCAAATTTAAAGGTGGCAAATGGTTCAGGGTTTCTAATGAGACGAGTGGTGGTTTAAGATCAGAATTTCCGTGGAACTATTCATAAAATATAAAACCCTCGTCAACTAATCTGTCTCCGGGAGTGGAGGAAGCAAAGGGAGAGAAAGAGGAGAGTGAATGTTGGGGGTGGGGGGGTGGTACCTCATCAAGATGCTCCCCGACACACACCCTGGAATCGTTCGCTCTCTGACGCTTGAATTACGTCTCATCAGCACACCGAGTTACTCGCAATATTCAAATTATATTCTGTCGCGTCTCATCCATCTAATGAGAATGTATGCAAATAACGGCAAAGCTTCCTTCGCCACAAGCCCGTGAATTCTCGGTTAAAGTACCTGAACCTTCTTCTGGTAAAATTGCTTAGAATAATTTAAATTGCGTTTGAGTTTAATGTACTTAAAATAATTCGGAAAATTGTTCGTGAATACATTTCAGTAATGGGTAAATCTGTTTTAAGTGTAATTTTCCATAAATAAAAGACATCTCTCTCGTATATGGTAAATGTGTACATAATTTGGCGTGTATGCAATTACATTAAGGAGAGAGACGTGTTCTTTGACGATAAGTGACGAGTTTCTCTGAGGTGACTTTCATTATGTTAAATATTAAATACAACGGTGCTTAAGTGAATTTAAATCAAGTCAAAGGTCAAAGGCAACGAATTAGAGGTCACCATTTAAAGGAGATATGAGCACTTTTATAAAGAGGGATATTAAAAGTATTCAAACTGAATTAAAATTAAGTGAAATGTCGCAGATCATAGGTCACAGTTTAAAGGTCAGAGGTCAAAAGTAAATGACTGAATGTTGAGGATGAATAGTCAATGGTCAAAGGTCATTTAAGAAAAAATAAAACTAACTGTATCGTCTTCCAATTAAAGAATTCATTACCGGAGGTGTATCCATCGTGTCTGGGTTTTTATTGATCAGAAAAACAATGGAGGCTGGAAGTAGAATAAGAGAATAAGAAAATATAAGAAAAAAAATAATAGCACCACTGGAGGGCATGTCTTGTTAAATTTAACCGTCCATTGCAAATGCGACGTGCATTTAATCTTTCGTAGCCAATCGTGCCATTTCAGTGCAAACGGCAATCGTCGAATACGATTGTTGAGGGGGGAAGGAGGTGAGGTAGGTGGCAAACTAATTTGCAAATGGAAGGGTAGCGAAATTGAATTTTACGTTCAAATAGAACCGGTAATTTTCTTTTGGGGTGAAAATTTCACGCTTACCGGACAAACATCGGGATAGTAAGTCCGTTTCTCGTCTCGTTCAAACAAACCGGATATTTCACTCACATGTGAAATCCGAGCCAGACTTCCTAATGACTAAAACTGATCTTCCAATCCTATTTCTTTCTTAGGTTTTAAACGAATAATGATTTCTTTGTGCAACTATATTTTCTTTGCTTATTATTATATTCTCTATTACGTAATTAATAATTTCATTAATTTTCAATGATTAATTTCAATGCCTGGTTGAAAAATCCTTAATACAATTTATGAGCACCAGGCGGCGCGCTTGAAAGCCTTTCTCACAAGTGGTAAATGTTTCTCGCGTAAAAATTCATAAAAATAAATAAAACCTGCACTTGTAGTACTTTTTAGCCACTAGATAGCGCTAAGGTAAATCTTTCTCATAAATGGTGAATAAAACCTTAAAATATTACTTAATTATCTTAAGCACTATATGTATACGATTTTTTTTATGTCTCTGTATAATATATGGCATTCACAATACCTATAATGATATTCAGAGTAATATGAGGCAGGTTCAATCCGTGCCGCATAAATCAATGGCACACGTTATAATATTATAGAACATGCACTGGGGAAAGATGGTACTCAATTGTCGGTGGTGGGAGGGTGGCTGGGGATGGGATGAAACGTGCGCGTTTGACACTTTTGACAGCATCGGAGGTAATAGAATTTATTTGAATTTAATATATGGATCGATCAGAATTTCAAATACCCTTAACGTGTGGTTTCTACGTACATCAGTTGACAATAATGATTTCAATAATAATTTGTCACTAGATGTCTAATTGAATAATTTAATTAGCTCGTAACTAACAATTTGTTATTTACTTCCCTGGTGGAATTTAAATTACACTTGACCGAATATGAGGTATTTAAATTCCTTTAATTGAGCCACATTAATGGCGGAAGTGGGTCAGAAGTTACGTGGACGTTAAATTTGTGGAAATTATCATTTGTGGAGGCTGATGCTGCAAAGGGAGTGAACATCGCTTCGTCAATTTTAATCAATTGGGCGAAAATTTGCTTCGGAAGGCATTTTCATTTTGTTAATCCGAAATTATTAATATCGAATGTGAGGCACTCGAGTGTATTAGAGTGTGTGGAAAATGTTTTGGATATTATAATATTATTATTGGAAAGTACAAGATTTTAAGGTGTTTCGTTTATTCAATGAACTAGTTTAATAAATTTGCACAAAGAGGATTTTTTCACAATGTAAATGCATATATTTCTCGTCTGTTCCATCTTCTTGCAAGTAGTTTATCAAACTTCTTTAGTCAGAACTCAGCTTTCAATATACGTCTAACAAAAGCATCTTGCAAAGGCTTTGTAATTTTGGAAACTTTGAAATCAGTTAGAGAGAATATTACTTGACTTCAGAATAATACGTGAACATCAAATATGTCAAGTTCTACAATTCATAATGGAACTTCAAAGTGCAAAGTGAAGCTCTTTTTAAATCTTACTCATCATCTAAAACCCTTGATGGAAATATTTGAATAACGAATACTGGAGGTTTATGGCAGCACTATATAAAGTAAGGTGTTAAAAGAAGATACAACTTTGGAATTTTACAGGAAATTTACCACAATTCCGTTTGAGCAAAGCATGTCCCTTGTTCTCTGAATTTCGAATAGAGAGAACAGACTTTACGAGCTGACGCTGTTCTTCATTGAATTAAATGTATATGTAGAGGTATGTGTCCAAGTCTGTAACGGACATCTCATAAATTTTCGTACGTCAGGAAATAGAGGATGAGAGAAAATGTGTGGACAAAGCATTTAGGTATAGTTAATTTCATTGTCTACTTTAAATATAGAAATTGCTTTCAGGGTGACCGAAAAATGTGTAAAGTTAACGAATTTCAGTGTAATTTTTAGGAATTGAGGACAACTTCTATTCTTCTATTCAACAAACCGAAAACCTTGAAGGAAACCTTTCCAAACAACTAAATCCCTTAAAAAAATGCATTATCCACCAATAATTTATTCAGCTTTCTTCATCTTATCCCAGATACTCCAACCTCAATTTTATTATTCGAATTCTATTTACTTCCGACCTCTGCTTCCTCAACTAAGTGCGGTGCAAAGCCCGTCTCGCCATTTCTGATCGCTCGACGTCTCTCCATATACGAGAAAATGGAGCTGCGTGTTTTTATGAACCATATTGTGTACACGTACCACAAGAAAAATATTCTCTTTCACAGTAGCAAATTGTGTATACATATACAATATACATATATACATATTTACATTAATGTGTGTATAACACTACACAGCCAAAAGCTTTCTCACTATAGAAATATCGTAAAAGTAACCGAGTATATACTCGTCTCGAGAAATGTGGAAGGTTGGATGAAGAATTCTGGGAGGAAGGAAGGGGAAGGAGGAGGTGAAATAGGGGTGCCTTCAATTTCCACACTTTTGCTACCGCTCGCTTTCCGCCCAACTCAATGGTGAACTTCTGAAACGCCGTATCGTTTCGTTCTTCTAGAGCGAGTTTTCGAGGGTAAGTTTGAAAACTTTCCAAGATTGCAAAGCATCTCCTGGTGCCTTTGTAAGATGTATTTCTCTGAGCGAGAGCCAGGACGGTCACCACTGGTCCAGACTGGGCCTTTCCTTACACTAAAACTACCCTCTATTCAAACAACAGACCCAAACTCTTGTTCCTTTGACGAGATTTAATCATTGGAGGCTCTTGTATAATTACAGAGAGGGAGATGTGAACAACACGCCTTTGACATCAATATTTCGCCTGGAACTCGTGTCCTCGGGCATGTTAGCCTCGATCGATTTCAACCCAAAGATGTTTTCTTTCGTCAGTTTCCAGTTTTTCGTTTTCAGTTCTTTGTTTTCATTTCTAGGGCGTGGAAAAAGTATTTTTAGAGATAATGGAAAAGGGCGCTTTATACGTCTGAAAAACTTCAAGTTGTGTGGGATTTCAACTTCACATAACTCTACCGAAATTGATAACAGGGTACATACATACACGTTCACATATTTCTAAGGAAATTCCTTGCACTCCACACAGTTGCCAGAGAATTCACACACTAATTCGCGTGGAATTTTAAAAGGCTTGTAAGAATTTTTGAATTTTAGGAAGTTATTTTAAGGGATTTGAGTGAAATTTTAAAGAATATCACAAGATTTTTATGATTCATAAAAGATTTTGTAGAATTTTATGGAATTTCAAGAGTTTTTCAAGAATTTTAAGAAGCTTGTAAAGATCTAAAGAAATTTTTTTAATATTGTTAAAATAATTTTAAGGAATTTAAATATTCCTCGTGGAATTAAAAAACAATTTCAAAAATTCTTTTTGATTTTTAAAGGATTCTGTGAGGTTTTTGTTTCCAAGAATTTTTATTTACAGATTTTTATGTATTTTAGGCAATTTCAAAGGTCCTTATTGAATTTTAAAGGTTTCCACGAAATTTTTATGATTCGTAAAATATTTTGTGAAATTGTAAAGGTTTATATGAAGTTTTAATAAATTTTAAACAATTTATTAGATTTTATGGGATTTTAAATATTGTAGTTGAATTTTAAAGAATTTACAGATGTTTCTATGGATTTCAAAAGATTTAAAGTGATATTATACCAAATTTCAATAGTATTTTTACTGAAAATTTGTTCGCATTTTTAATTCTTTTCTGTCAAGAAAATTTGTCTGAAGGTCAGGGAAGTCAGGCCACCCTGATGAAATAGTGGGGAATCGTGTGGAATATTGCGGAATTTGTAAATAGCTATGTGAATTCCGTGTGAAATTGGGTTGAATTTATGTGGATTATGTGTAGAAAATGAGAAATTTAGATAGAGTTATTAAATCAAAATACAGTAAATTTAAAAAGTATTAAATATTCAAAGTTTTTGAATTAAGCCGTGGCGAAATTTCCTGAAATTCGATGCCCTTTCGTTAAAAATAACTTGAGAGATAAAATTTGATAGCTTGGAATCCATCTCTTTGAAATTGAAAACCATCAATTTTCAAAATCATTTGATTTGAAAACAGCGATTTTTAAATCACTCCTTTATAACTTCATCTCTTTGAAATTGAAAACCACCAATTTCCAATAAGCCATTTTTGAATCACACAATGCAAAGCGATCAATATTATTTTTTTTATAACCTTCCACTCTAAGTTCAGTACAAAGGCATTAAATCAGAAACTGAATAATAAAATTATATAATTATATTATAATAACAAATCGTAAAATGTAAAATAAAATGTAAATCAATTGTAAAACATTCTAATAGTTATCAACTTTGCAACAATTACTTTTGCGTTTTTTGTAAAAAAGTTTTCCAGAGTATTTTAAAGGAATAAAATAATGAATCTCATTGCTTTGTACAGAAACGTCTCTTTTTCCTCATTTATGTCGGTCTAAAAAAATGTTCTGAACTTTGAAAGTTTGAAAAATAGATCTGCTCAACCTCACATTTAAAACTCGAACTTTGATAAAGGCAAATTTAATTCCAAATGATTTGGACTTTTCACCTGCAAAATTTCAAAACTTCTTTTGTCAAAAGCTGACATTTATAAAAATTAAAAGTGAGAGCTTGAAAGAAATTTTTTCATATTTAGAATAGAAACAAAGGTACACATTCATAATTAAACAGAGCTTTGTTTCTGATTTATTACCTTACAATTTTCTAAATTCTTGAGATATATAACGACGAAAAATATTTTTCTCTCTTGTAAATAAAATATAAGTCTGAAAGTTTTATTTGCTTTTTTAAAAAACTGTTTTTATAGACTCTTTTCTATTTGAACCTGTATTTCGAGAACGTATATTAAACAATATTATTTTTTTAAGACTGAAACAATTGGGTTTACTTAATCAGAAATAAATGGAAAATTTCTACTGTAGGATAATCGAAAGTAAATAAAGTATGCTTCCAAACTTGGAGAACTGGGACACTGCGTGGGATATATCGTATTTTTCTTCTTGGCCTAACTTTTTACTTCTAAACCTTTCTCCATATCTCATAAATTATGAAAGAAGATCTATTTTTGAGACTAATTGTTTTTAAGTACTTGTAAATGGTGACGACATCATATTCTGATTGAATTCAATTAAGTCTAACAAGAACCCAACTAGATTAATCATTATTTAACTCTTTTATTGAAATATAATACAATTCTCACAGAGAGGAAATAGAGAATGCAGCAGTTGAGGGTTTAAATAATAGTTGGAATATATCTTGCGAGTAATGGTGAGACAGACATCCGAGACTCTAGAGAGGTACAAGGATGATGACAGAGAAACAATGTTGGACAGTGAAACAAATTTATATATGGTCAGACATCCGCACGAGCAACCGTCGCGTGAACACTACTGCTTTATTCTACGTTTAGCTGACCGTAAAATCTTGTTTTACGGCCTAATAAGGATAAAAATATACTTTTATCATTTTTTTTTAGGACTTTGAAGTCACATTATTCCATGTCGTCGACTATTAATAAAATCTTGTCAATCATCCTACTCATTTTTTATTAGGGCAGAGGTGTGACCTATTTCTTTGCGTGTGCAAAAACCTAAAATTACTCTGTCACACCCCTATTTTAATAAGGGAGGGGGTTTGACCACATTTTTCACATTATATTTTTCGGAAAGGCAAAGCTGAAACTTGTAAATATAAGGTCACACCCCTATTCATTTCATGTTTGAGAATTATTATTTTTGTATCTAGTGGCACGGGTGTGACCATATATATTTATCCACATTTGATATTTTATCAGGGAAGCCAATATGAAATTTGTAAACATTCAGTCACACCCAATATTTATTCTCTTCCAATTAGGGGTATGACCAAATATTTTACTATCTCTATTTTTCCGAAAAAAATCAAATTAGGGGTGTAACCGACGCACAGGGGCGTGACCAAATATTTTATCACCTCTATTTTTCCGGAAAATAAAATTTGTGCGTATATGATCACACCCCTATTTATTTAAAATTCGGATGGTGAGGTGTGTGACCAAATATTTTTATCCTGTCGGATTTTAACCGGAAAACTTAAATATATATGGTAATATTCCATCTCCCTCCCCAATTCGGAAGGATAAACAAATTTTTCTGTAGAATCTCAACAAAAAAAAGTTACTGACTGATTTCAACCTTTTTCTCGCCAGGCAAGAAATTACTTGAGATGGGTCACCCGGTTTATTCGCACGTGTCTCGAGATTCGGGAAAGTTGCACAATGCAGGAGAGCACGTCTGACAGTTATTGCATGAAATTTCTATCTGTCAGGCACTCTCTCTTCTTGAATCTGGCTGGGTGGTTGTGCACACACGTGTGTGTATTTCAGGCAACGAATAAACGTAGAGAATATTATGTGGTTACGGTGGCTGTGTTTAGCAAAGGAACGGAAGACAACCTGATGATGAAGAGGGAGAACTGAGGGTTTGGGGGAAGAAGCTGAAGGCAAAAGCTTCGTGACATCCGTCACCCGGAAACGTTTAACTGAACTCATGACCTACAAATGTGCACGATTGTCACCAGGAAGCTCCACCATTTTCTTTTTTTCTGCGCCATAGTCAGACGTCTATTTGCACTCCGAGTGAAGTACGGCAAATGCATTTTGCACTCGCTTTGCGTGATTCACTCGAGTCGTGCTCAAACGCCCATTGAAATTTCCCCACCCTGGAATTTAAAGGAGGGATGAAACGGCAATTAAAATTTTTGCGAACAGTTAACGGCGAAGTCACACAGGAACTAACGGTGTGAGTTTAATTAAGAGAAACATACCAAATTCACTCCCGATTAAAGTAAAACCCTTGTGTATATTAATGGTGTAATTTTAGGTGAAATTTTACCTGCGTGGAGGATTTTTTAAGAATTTTTTAAAACGCTTCTGGTGCACAGCGAAGTTTACATATTTTATAATTTCTGGACTCGGAACAGACTCTCATCCATTTTGAGAAGAGATCCTTTAATTTTGAATCAAACGACCATAGATAAATACAATTTATAAAAAGTGATTACTAGTCTTACCATGAGAAAGAAGAGAGGAACAGGAATGATAAGCGAAACTTACCTGAAACAAAGAAAAGTACATTTCATTAAAAAATGTTGCTGTACAAATAGCAGATCAGATTAAAAAAATTATATTTTACAGCAATATCTTTTCCCACCCCTTGTTTAATTGATTGCATTCGAAATATTCGATTTTGCTTTCCTTTTCATTTAGATGCATTTCAATCGTTTACAAAGACGTTGTTTGCTACGCTTTCAATTTTCGACACTTGAAAATTGTACAGGCGAATTACCAGTGCACTTTTAAATTCGATAGCCCCCAAGTGGAATTGCTTTCCGATTCAATGAATATAAAATTGCATGACTTCACATGTGCGTGATTCGAATTTGGATTGAAAATCAATCAACGGCAATCAAACTTGATATGAATTGTTATTGCTAATTATTATATTCAAGAAAACCTATAAACAAATGTATAAAGCTTCTAACAACAATTTATAAAGTCCCCTTCGCTTAAGACCCTTTAATTTTAATTTTCATCCATAAATATGACAATTTTTAATAAAGATATATAAATTTAATATATAGGTGGTACGTGTACAGAGTAAGTTTAAGATTTCAGAATACTGTTCTGCCGCCAACATCGCCAGCAACATCAGCAACGCCACAAGTTAGTCATGAATATAAATCAACCTGGGTTCAGATGGGTACGAGGTGCTTTCTATATTGAGGGAACCCAACTACAGGAGCTCACCGCCCTACCCTCCCTCCTCCCGCACACCTCATACCAATTCACATCTCACATGACTGAACCAACTCCCTCTATATATATAGTAGAGGTTTGCGCATCCCCGGATCTTCAATTACGCGGCGACACTCCTGGAACAATGAGCACGCGAGATTTTAATTGAGCTCGTCCTCGATGGCGGTTATTTTGCCTTTCTGTCTCCCTCGTTCTCTCCATTCATTTTTTTTTTCGACTGAACCGAGCGAATATCGACAACCACGTCGAACGACTGGCTAACCGTAATTAAAAGTCAAACGAGGTTCGTGCAAGGAAATTAATAAAGAGTCATTCACCCCCCCCCCCCCCAATACCCTCAAATATACTCTAGTTTCCTCTTTATTTCCTGAAATTTGAGGTCGTAAGAAACTGAGAAATATTGAAGACGTCGACCAAGTCAGTCTTTATAGTACCGGTTCCTGTACTGATTCCCGTACAGTTGTGGGAGAACCTGTGCAAGAAAGTATGTTTATATTTCAATTGCACGATATTATTTCTTGTTCAAAAAGCATAAGATTAATATTTATCCCCAACCAATTAATATTTTTAAAAATTAAAAATTCTTGAGCACCTCTCCTTAATATAACTGAATATATTCTTGAATCATTCGGAGAGTGTAACGAGGTCGCGGCATTTACATTTGAAGGACCAGAATCTAAAATCGAACTTCGTTATTAAGCGACAAAAAACATTTTATCCAGAAATCCACTATTAATCGAGAGGAGTCACTAATTAATTCAGTGATTGGTGACGATTTGACGAGGATTATGGAGATCGTTAGTGAAACAACCTATTCCCGGTTTATTAGACTAATTGATAGTGATTAAGGGATATTCCTTGTCAAATGTCTGAGATCTTTAAAACTAACCGAGGTCAAGGACCAACTTGAAACTTCTGGATAATTGAAAAGTTTTAGTTGCCTGTTTGTCACTCGCTATAAGTTATTCCAGATTTTTACTAATTAAATTTTATTTCTTTCCCGTAGTACGAATTTTTTTTTGCATTTACGATAAGATATATTGAAATTGGAAAATGTAGAAGTTTCATCACTGTCACGTAGGCCACCTAGTGTCAATATTTAGAGTAATTAAAAAACGTTTGAATAATCAACCCTGTTCCCCAAGTTATATTTAAATTTCAGTTTAATCACTTTATTTACAAAACGTTGCTCAGTCATGCCTGGCACTTAACGCAACCCTTCAATTAAAGCCATTTTCATCTTGAGAGATTCTCTGAGATTGACTTACTGACTTTGAAGCCCACGCACTGTGATTGATTAATAAGTTATAACTTGAACGGTATTACTTCAAATATTTGTTATTTCTTTTCCTGCTTCCAAACTCAATGACCTAATTTTTAAAATAATTTAATTTAATAGCTGCAATTCTTACAGAGAGGACAAGAGCGGAAAATAAACCTCTTATCTTATAAGGGTTTGCTCCACTGAAGAAGAAAATTTATTCCTCGCTGTTACTTTGATAATTTTTCTCTCATGACTTGATTTCAGCCTTTATCGCGGTTCGCCCAGGCATATTGAATTAAAATTTCATGAAGGGTTTACAGGTCTTGTGCATAAATAATTCTTATAAAATCTTAATTACCTACTTAGTTTTTAGGACTTTGTAGCCCTGCAGATCCTTCTTAATACACCCACCCATTTTACGACGAGATCTCACCTCTTACCCGAGACAACCCCTATACCTTGCGATATATACATAGGTTGAGATCCTGGGGATCCCCCTATCTCTCCTGGCTCCACCTATCCCACAAATCCTCCCTATATTACAGGTTCTCTCTATTTCTTCTTATCCCCCGAAACACTCCCTATTTCTCCTTATTTTCTCCATCCCTGGAAGGCTACCTATCCCTCGGAATTCCTCCATATTTCTAAATTCCCCTATCCCTTGGAATCCCTCATATCCCCGGGAATTCCCTTATCCTTTGGATAGTATTTCTTCTATCCCTCAACACCCCCATCCAATTTATCCGGATTTTCTCTATCCCACAGGACGCCATTTATACCTCGGAATTCCCTCCATTTCTCAAAATCCTTCCTATCCAACAGGAATTCCCTTCGGGTTTCACATAGAACTCTCCCGGAATGTCCTATATTCTCTCGTCTCTTGATTGATTTTACGCAAGGTTCGAAATAAGTCAAACAATATTAAAATACAATTTAAAAAAAATTGTAATACCTCATAAAAATATTGATTCTAGAAATAATTAATCCGAGAGATAAAAAATTATACCGAAAAACGGGATGAATTTCCTAACGTATAACATAATAGGAAACAAAACTTTGAACGACGTGAAATATAATCACAGTCTACTATTTCTTTTTTCAAAGGAAGAGATGATAATCAACCTTCTCAAAGAGCTACTTCTAGTTCGATGGAGAGAAGGCTGATGAAAAGGCGAGTTTCTAAATACGGTGAAAGGATTTCTGAGAGCGTCATACCCATACTTTAAAGCTTATACATTCTTTCAGAAACTGCTCATATTTTGAAGAACCCGTATTTTGTAGCCCGTATAAATACACCTTTGTTCCGGGTAGTTCAACTTGAATAAGAACTTATGAGGGGTATCAAGTTCTCCTAATTAGAACCGCCAACTAAAGCAAAGTGCGTAAATACACGTTCAGCTTCGTCAGTTACGGAAACATCGACAGAGGGTTTAAAATTCGTCACTCTTATAATTTCCCGTCTAAAGTAATTTCCGGGAGAGAAGAGTGCAAATTTAGGAAATTATTATGACTCTTTTCTCACGATTTTAATTAGTGAAAAATCTACTGGAAATCAGTGAAAAGTCACTGAAATTTTAAGTAGTTTAGTGACGATTACTGAAAATTTCAGTGATTTTTGACTGATTCTCAATGAATTTTCACTGATTAAAATCGTGAGAAAAGATTCACTGAAAATCAGTGGAAATTGACTGATTCAATTTTAGAGAGTACCATTGTGGAAAATTATTAAATTAAAAAAAATGTAAATTCTGTCTTTTAACACCAAAGGAGGGTTTTAAATACAATTCAAAGGTAAAAGTATTAAGTATAATAAAGGTATTACCTACAAGTGGAATTTTACGTCATAGGCATTAAAAGTGCTTTTTCGTGCTTGTGTTACACAAATATAATTTTCAGAATGTAAGTAGGGGTTTCTGAAAACACGACTTCCGACACTATGTATAGTTATATACCCTATATGTATACACTATACAAGTGACCCTAGAAAACTTCGACGGCTTCCGAAGAAGTAATTCAGTTAGACTTCTAATTACTTCTTACCTAAAGTGGCATGCTGTAGTTATAAAATCGCCTTAAGAGTTAAAAGCACCCTACAAATTTTCTGGACCATAACTGCTAAGTTACAAATTGGAATTAAATTAAGCTGCGATCTTAACGCACCTCGATTTTAAGATTTTTCGGAGATTTATAATTTGTCTATAGTACTTATACCTCCATTATTTTGTCAGGAAATATTTAAATAGGGGAGAATGTCCATCACAAGGTCGCTCTAAGCAATTTATTTTAATTTATTGTACTTCCAATTATATTTGAAAAAACAGATAAGCACTTCAGTTCAAATATTCAGGATAAATAACATTTATGCGAATATACAGCCACAGAAATAGTAAAATATTGCACAACCACTTTGTTATTATACCATAAATTGTAATTGTACCATATTTAAATATTTCTATGGCTGTGACAATCATAGCAATTTTTTCAATGAAATAATGCTGAAAAGTTTGAAAAGACTGAAGTAAATATTCACTGGAGCTTAAGGATTGTCAATTATTTTCAAATAAATCACTTATCTCATCGATCTTTTAAAGGAGGAAATTTTCCGTAAAAAAGAACCGCTTCTCATTTTTCTTTTTGTTAAATTGTATTCCTGAAAGGAAATATTCTCTAAAGATATGGATCCAAAAACGGTATATCAAAAAACTTGTTTTCAAAGACAAGGACATCGTAGTTCCGAAAGTAGGGCGGAAAACTTGTATAAGGAATAGGGACGAAGAATATTGATGAATTCAGAATTACTAAGCAGAAACGATACTACTTAGGCCTTCCTCCCTAAAGTCTGCAATCTATTACTGACAAATATTAATTCATCTTCTTGAATATTATATTCATGTTAGTGCTTTCTTCTTCTTAAGAGCAAACACCCTATTCTTAACATAATCTCTATTAGGGTGAAGAAAAAGTTACAATAAGAAAAATTACTATGAAGTATTATGTACAATATATTAAGAAGAAGCATTTCTCATTTACAAATTTTCCTCCTCGAGTATATTAATCCATTTCAATATTAGCAAAATGCTTATCAATTTTAAGCCTCTATTCATGGCATCATATCTTTTTATTAAAGATGTTAAGTACTTTTTAATATGCTTTTTATCATTTCTTATCATATCATTGATTAAACAACCCACGCAAACTCATTATTTGTCAAAATTATTACAAATGTACAAAACCAACATTGATTAGATATATGATTACTTTTTGTCGTCATGTTCTAGAATCCGGGACATCGTTAATTTTTATGTTAATCAAGATAACAACGTTCACAACTTTTGATGTTGTTGTCAACTATCTAATGTTTATTTATCCATATACCTATACATATTTGTGAAATGGGAATAATTTTGGATAATAAAATAGTTTTTAAAACTGCCTCCTGGGTAGAGATTGTACTAAGACCCAAAACTGGCTCTAACTAGTAAAAAAGCCTTTTAACTAATATCGTCTATCTTTCGTCGAAACTACGTATATATTTATGTTATGTGAGATTACTGTCCATGGGATGAAGAACCGGATGATGATCCGGCTTTATCATTATTATAACCTGGGATGATAAATTTACGTAGAAGAGCACTTCGAAATTTTGGGCTCACTTCAACCATTTCATTTCGACCTATGTGCCATAAAACATTCAGATTTGCGGAATTTATTGCAGTAAAGTTTCCATTTTCCACCCATCCAAAAAAGTAATCATCTACTATTACTTCCCGACCTGCATGATGTGGTATTGAAAAGTGAGAATTTGCTGGAGTGCTATGTGGAGGACTACTTTTTTGAGGAATACTTTCTTCAGGACTTTTCGGATGTTGCACTTCTACTTGCGGAGTTGCACGAGAAGGCAACCTCGTACTTAAATCTGTAAGAAGAAATAAAACAGATGAACATGAGTTACGACTTCCTAAATCTAAATTTTCAGAAGATGATTTTTGTGAAACTCTACCTGGAATTACATTACGTCGTAGAAGAGCGTTGCGAAATTTTTGGGTGACTTTAATCATATCCTTTTCGTGTGTGCGATATAAAGAATTTATGTCACTAGGATCAACTGGAATAAATTTTTTATTATCTTTCCATCCAAGAAGATAACCATCCATTACTATTGCCTGAGCGTGAGGATTTCCGATCAATTCAAAGGTGTTAATTGGAGTCACATAAAAATGACCTCGAAGATGTGGTGGAATTGAATTAGGTGGTTGTTCTAAACTTAATTCTGGAGAGAAATGGAAATTGCTCTATTTTAATTGATAAAATATACATTAAAGTGTGCTAAATTCAGATTTTATGAAAACAGATTCAGGATTGTTCTGTACTTACCAATATTATTACACAAAACCGCGAACGTTAATAAAAGAGGTGCTAAGTTTAAAAATTCCATTCTTTTCAATAGATGGTTTGAACAAATTGTTTTGAAAATATTGTTCAAAAATTTCAGAAACGCTTGATGACTATACTGCCGGGCAAATCGTAGAAGACGTATTTACATCGTATCCACATGGCAGATACGTCTTTTAAGATTTGCACGGCAGTATAGCTTATAAACAGTGAAATAACAATTTTCCTTTCCTTGTTGTGTCATTTTTCAAATATAAATAAAGTTACTCAACATATATGAGAAGTTTTATTGGGCTATATTAACTACCACAATAAATCTCATTTAAAAAAACACTTAATAAAGAGTAAACAAGTTTAGAGTTTTAATTAATAAAAAGTTATATGCTAATTCAATAAAAGTCTAACTTTATATAAAAATTGGCATTCTTTATGATTTTAACTCTAATTGAAACCTAAAAAGGTTTAATTGCTTCTGATCATTTTATTAAAAAACATAATCCCCCTTTTTAAAAAAATAGTTAACATGTAGTTAAAAAATTGCGTAAACGTTTGAAAAGTGTTACTTATTGAATTAGGGGCTATTTGGGACACAGGGGTTATTCGGGACAGTGTGGATAACTTATAATTAACGCATTCGAATTTTGTGTTTCATTTTGGATAAGGAATTTAATTCACAGTGTCAATCAAATCAACGTTTATGGGTGTGATTAGTATAAAGCATAAATGTTTGAAAATTGCGCCGGGGCATTTCGGGACGTACGTGGCCGAGGCTATTTGGGACACATTTATTGGCACCTTACAAATTATAATATCTTTTTAAATTAGCATTTTCTTGAGCCGGATAAAATTCTTCTTCGTTGGCGACGGCGGGAAGATGAAGCAGCACCTCGTAGTTTATGCAGTTCCACATCATGAATGTATCGACATACAAGATCATCTTTTTCATCTTCACTGAGCCGAATATACCGTTTGTCTCTTATACGAAGTACAAGCTCTTTCACGTCAGGTCTCACTGGATTAAATATATCATTACTGAACGTTCCAAGAAAGAGACCGTCAATTACTACTGCCTCTTGTCCAACACTATGTTCAGTTAATTGAACAGTATCATCTACAATCTTAAAAGAGGGAGGCGTCTGTGTTGGACGAACTGAATTAAAGCCTCTGGGCGGTAATCTAAATTCTATAAGGAGAAATACAAATTTAGTTTGATCTGAAAGACATTAAAGGTATTTTGACGATTGCCCGTGGGATTGAAATGGAGATTATGGTTTTTATGGAACACTACCTGGAAGAAAAGTGCGTCTTGCAAGAAAATTCTTTTCTTCTCTGGACAATGTAATCATCCGATGGTCACTTGTGCGAAGTACATTGTTCAAGTTATTAGGATCTATTGCAGTAAACTTTTTATTTTCGCGGAATCCAAGAAGAAAGTCATCAACTATAAATGGCTGAGCTCTAGGTTGTCCGATTAAATGATATTTATTATCTGGTCCCAGAAAAATACGATTTTGAAGATACTGCGGGATTGGACGGTTAGGTGGTTGTTGTAAACTTAATTCTGTTGAGAGAAATATAGAAATGTATGCATTGATTTCAAAATTTTGAGGCGATAATTAGTTATAAAAAAGCTACACACTTACCAATAGAATTACACAAAATCGTAATTGTTAAGAGGAGAGTTACAATATTAAGGAATCCCATTTTTTAATAACAGTTAACAAATTCTGTGAACATCTGAAGACTGCCAAGAAAAAAAGTTAAGATAATTTAGTAGTGTATATATAGCAATAAATATCTCACACGTGGTACTCAAATATTTTATGTGAAGAAATTGTGCAATATTTGCAAAATTATACATAAGCTAGCACTTTTATTGAATTTTCAACCTTGAAAATACGAAAATATTTTATTTTGAACGGTACTATATCATAGGAGAAGTTATTAAATCACTGAGCTGGAATTTGTTATACAAATATTATTCATAGTTCGCACAAAAAAGATTTATTGCGCCTGTTTAATTACGTCACCAACATTAACATTTTTAATAGTACAGAATAAATTTTTATTTTTCGTATGCTACGAATTGTCGACTGGTCAGATTGCGTGCCGATAAAATTTGAAATACTACCATAAAAAACATGTTCAGAAACAATTTTTAGGAGTTGTTAACTACTAGAAAAAAGTATCTCTACTAAAAAAATTTGTTTCAGTGTTTACAAGCTCTTGTTTCATATATAGCTGAGTAAGAAAATAAAAATAAAAAAAAATAATAATCATTAAAATAAAATGGATAAAAATACTTCGTTTCTAAAAGTGGATAAAAATTTAAAATGAATTCTCAGAGTAAAAACTAAATAAAAGGAAAAAAATCGCGCGCGTATTGGTTTGCTAGTCATAAAATTCCATGAAATCCTTTAAATTTCTCTCAAAATCATTTAAATAGCAGAAAAATCTCTCGAAATCACTTAAAATCATTAGAAATCTCATAAAATTCCTTAAAATTTCAGGATAATATTGCAAAATCCTTAAAATCTCATAAAACTCTTACAAAGCTATTAAAACCCCTTAAAATTTCACGAAATATCCTAAAATCCCATACAATTCTCCAAAATCGTTTTAATATCCTAAAAATTTCTTGAATTTCGTAAAAATTACTTAAAAATCGTTAAAAATGCACATCAAAACCTTCAAAATCATTAATCTCTTGAAATCAATATTAAAATTAGTGAAAATTTCTAAAAACCTTTGGAAATTTCTCAACTCTTAAAATCTTTTAAAATCATTAGATATTTCATCAAGTTCCATGAAATCCATTAAAATTCTCACAAAATTATTTAAATATCAGAAAAATCTCTCGAAATCACTTTAAATTATTAGAAATCTCATAAAATTTCTTAAAATTTTAGAATAATATTTCAAATTCCTTAAACCATCATAAAATTCTTACAAAAAATTTCAGGAAATATCCTAAAATCCCATACAATTCTACAAAATCGTTTTAATATCCTAAAAATGTCTTTAATTTCGTAAAAATCACTTAAAAATCGTTAAATATGCACATAAAAATTTTCAAAATCATTAATCTCTTGAAATTCACGTTAAAATCAGTGAAAATCTCTAAAAATTTCTATCAACCTCTGGAAATTTTTCAACTTTTGAAATCTCTATAAAATCATTAGATATTTCATAAAATTCCATGAAATCCTTAAAAATATTACAAAATCTTTTATAAATTCGAAATATTTTTTGAAAACCCTTAAAATTAAACGAAAACCTTCGTAATCTTTGTAAATTCTACAAATCTTTTAAAAATCATAAAAAGCTTTTGAAAGTCTTCAATAAAATTCGCGAAATCCAATAAGAAATCCATCAGTTATGAAAGGCTGAGCATTAGGATGTCCGACTAAATGATATGCATTATCTGGTCCCAGAAAAAAATGATGTTGAAGATGCTGTGGGATTGGACGGTTAGGTGGTTGTTGTAAACTTAATTCTGTCGAGAGAAATACAGAAATTTATGCATTTTAGATAATAAAATATGAGCTAGAGTTGTTCACTTTCAATTTGATTAAAATTCAAAGGAGAAATTTTCGGATAACATTCTTGTAGCTCTTAACAAAATAATCTTCGACATTCTAGATATTTTGTAAAGGAGTTTCGAAATAGTTTAAATTCTTGATCTACTCTACCGCTCAAAATTGGAAGTCCCCCTGCTTTTCGATGCATTTAAGTTATTTAAGTAATAAAGATTACATTTAATTTATGAGAACTTGATCAAACACCGGAAAACAGGTGAATACAGTATATTAATATTTTATTTTACGCTTACCAATAGAATTACACATAAGCGTAAAAGTTAAGAAAAGATTTCTAATATTAAAGAATTACATTTTTCAAAGTAGAGTGTGACTTAATTAATGAGTATTATTTGTATAATAAACTTATTTGTATAATAAACCACTGTTATCTTCTTACTTTGTAAAATCTGTCAACACGATTAATCGTCATTTTAAATATTCTATCATAAAACTTCTCTTGCGCTCCAGACTTCGACTTCTTTAATTCGTAATTAGAAAAAAAATTTCATCAAGGTCTACATCCAAAAGATTTATTGCATGGTATTATTTATATGATAATTTTCCAATGAAAAAATCGTGTTTGTTACAAGAGAAATTTCTAGTGTATAGGCACTCGCCGATAAGCTATTTTAGGTTGACATCTTTTTGATATAAATGAAATGCTTCTCCTTTTCCGACCCCGTTCCATTCGGCCAATATGACGACATATTAGATCATCTCTTCTATCTTCGGTTATCGTGGTAAACTGGTTGTGCCTCACGATTAATACAGACAGTCTGTTATGACGATTTACGGGATGAAATACATCATTATTATCAAACGTTCCAAGAAAAAGACCACCTTCTACTACAGCCTGTTGTCTAATACTATTTCCGGTTAATTGAACGGCACCATTTATGATTACGTAAGAGGGCGGTGAATTATCTATTATACGCGGCGGAGAGACGTTTCTTGCCTGTAAACTTGATTCTGTAAGAAGAAACAGAAAATATGACTGTGCATCCTTAAAATATGAATTAAAGTGTGTTAGAATTATAAATTATAATTATATTATTTGATAACACTCACAAAGGGTATTAAAAAAATGTTTCTACAAAATACCTTAAAGTTGGTTCAAATCTCTTAAAATTCCTAGAAACCTCTGGAAATCTTTTATAATTCTACAATATGAAAATGAGATCAGTATACTCCAATTTGAATTATAATTACCTCTATACAAGTAATTATACTTCAAATAGAGGTAATCATGAATAGAGTAATTATGTATGGAGATAATTATACTTGAAATTAGTGGTATTTAAATCCATACTTACCAATAGAATTAAACACAATCGCAAACGTTAAGCAGAGAGTTTTAATATTGAGGAATCCCATTTTTGAAAGTCGATGCTAATTAATCTTCAAAAATTTCGTGAAGAGTGTGAGGCTTGAATAATTCGAGATGGTTTTCTGATATATAAATGCTAGAAACGTATACATAACACATATAAACGCTATATAAATAATAAACAAATGTTACACTTATAATTCATTTTAAACATGAAATGGAGGCGATGTTTCTTTTTTCTTTATTACGCATTTTATGGTTAGCTTGTTAGCCAATAGTCATTCTTTAAATTTTCCAGCCTGTATGACACTTTATGAAAGATTAATTGCCATGAATATGGACAATTATTTATAGAAACTGTTCTTGGCTAACATCAACTTTTGGATAAGATAAGAAAGTTATTTTTCATTAACGTTTTTTAACATCTAAAGTACTTTTCAGAATAAAAATTTTGAAAACTGTTTTAAAATTTTGAAGACTTTGTCCTATCCAGAAGTCAATTACAGTCAAGAAAAATCTCGATAACTACTTTTTTAAAATTTTTTTTATACTGAAAACAAATTCGAGATCAACCCAGCAAAATACTTGACAACTAGAAATATGACAAAAATTTATTTCTTAAATACTGATATTTCCATATTTCTTATATTTCTTATGGATCATATTTTTATGACATTAAAATTATTTATCTACAAGACATAAATTCTGAGGTTGTAGAATATTTCTCGATAATTTCCGAATATCTTCCATTAGAATATTCCTGAAATGTTCAGGGAAATTTTATTGCTGTAATGTTGCTGCATGAGTAGCGAACTACGCAACAGTCGACAGAAATGTTCTGTTTCGATTATTCTTATCATTGAATAAATTACCGTCATCAATTTGCTACTTCAATTAGATAAATATTTGTTTCTGCCAACACCACAACGGTATACAATATTTTAATATTTAAACTAAACTGAAGGGCATTGGAGGGATTTGAAAAAAAAAAAAAAAATCTATAGAATGATTCAAATCTCCATCCTATTTCGAGATCGATTTCGCGATCGCAGGACTTGAATTTAATATCTCTATGGAAAATTCCGCTTACTAAATTATACTTTTGGACAGCAGTTTTGAAATTTTATAATGAAATTTCAGAAATAACACTCGATGGATATAAATCAGTTTATAATTATATAATAGGTACCAATTCGGAAATTAATGTGCTTATCCTTGAAATTGTCTTTTATTTATGATATTTGAATGATTTATATGTATAGTATTTTTAGCCTTGAAGTGGTTCTGTGGAAGGTTATACATTGACGATTACGAAATTTTAAATATATCTAATATTTGAATGTTATCAAGCAGTATTTTCAGTAAATGAATTAATGAATACTAAAAAAAAATCTTTTATTACTTATGGAAAAGTGGAAAGACTAGAAAAGAGATAAGAAAAGCGGGAAGGAAATAGGTTTCGTGAAATGAGATCATAAAAGGTGTTTGGAAAAGGAGAATGGGAAAAATAAATTTAGAAATGGAGATGGAAAATTGGATCAGAAAAGAGGGTTTGAAAATTATTTTTGGAATAAAGTTTGGAAAAGTGATTTAAAAAAAAGGGGTCGGAAATATGGAAGCGCTTGAAAAAAGTTTTAGAAAATGAGTTAAAAAGTTCCTTTTAAATAACAATAATAATCTCAAATAAGTGTTTGAAATGAAAAAAGCTGATTGATACGTTATACTACGTGGTGAACGGTTAGTTTGGTGTCTTGGGACTATAAATTATATTTTCGAAACGTAGTCGACGGTGTGCAAGAAATTCCTAGCTCGTCAAGTAATTCATCCTTGAAATGCTTCCTTGCCATCGTCGCAATTCGTTCAGCAGTCTGAGACCACTTTTCCACGACCTGCACCCCTAGAAAATATATTGACCCAATGACACTCGAGAATTATTGGAGACCATTATCTCCTGGGTACCCATTGGTCCGCTTAACGTTTCGTTCAACCAAGAACGTATTTCTGCTCTCTAAATTTTCAAGAAACCGCCGCACGCTTCATGACGATGAATTGTTGTTCTTAGTCTCGCTAATTTCATGAAAAATTGACCATTCAAGGGCAAAATATGTCGAATCCAATAATCCAAAAATATTTTCTGATTTTATTCCGTTGGTTGATTTTACCCATTCAATAAACAAGTAGACATTGGCTTGACACAAAACTATAAACAAACAATTTTATAAATTTCCGAGTTTAAGGGCATGTAAGACTTACCCGATCCCTACCTTACCGACATTTTTTTGTCTGCAACGTTACGTCTATATTTATTGAGATATCAAATTGAAAATTTCTAAAATTGATGCTAAAGCATTAAAGTACGTTTATCTGGTCCTAAATATTGACATTTATAAAAAAAAAATTTTTTATTTTTACAAAAATGTAAGACCAGATAAACATACCTTAGCAAATTTTCTTTAATTTCAGAAATTTTCAATTTGATATCTCAATAAATGTAGACGTAACGTTGCAGAGAATAAAATGTCGATAAGGTAGGGATCGGGTAAGTCTTACATAGCCTTAATTAGTTCTCATTTATTACCTTCCTTGAGTCGAGAGTAAAACGATAAAAAGTCTTTTATACTTCTGCTGGTGTTAATTAAGAAGGAGAAAAAAGTTAATTAAAAATGAAGGAGAAAAATGTGATTAACAGTTTTTACATTTTTATATTTGTTTTTATATTTTATGTAGTGATATATTTAAAATTAAGTGGACGTACGTCAGGAACTTTCCTATTATCTTTTCCAATTATCTTTCTAATCCAAATGATGATTAACGTATCCTAGAGAAATACCAAATCAAAAGATGGAAAGAAAAATGAACTGGGGTGATAGAAGGAATTAATATGATTCAGATTCTCGTTATCGTTTTGCGGTCTCGAATAACAATAATATCCGATGGGGGGGATAATCCAACACCTCATTAGGAACCGGAACAACGTGGCACGTAATCTACTTTATTCGATATTGCGGAACATGAAAACAATGGCTTTATCAAGCTTCAAAATGGAATGCGATTTATTCCGGCCGGTTTGTCAATTAAGCTATTCGATTGAAAAATAATGAATTAATTTCCCAGGAAGGCTACCACGCTGAAATCAACAACCTGTAGATATCCGGCGTGTAGGCGGAGGTAACTGCCACCATTCCACCCCTCATTCCGCCCTTTCAAACCCTCAACAGTCACCGCATTGTAGAACTTTCTCAGGGCCGAATTACTAATTATATAATGTCCGAATTTCAACTTTACAGCTCTCTTACAACCAAAATTGCAGGCTAATAAGCGATATCAGTTTCTATTTCGAATTTCTGGCATCATGAAGGTTTTGTTTTTATTTATACTTGAATTATTTGCTTGCAATTCTGCAATCAGATTTTTTGAGAGTTTATTCAGGATCATATGCAATCCCATTGTATGAATAAAGAATTATTAACAACTTCGTGGAATTCAAGTGAATTTCATTATTTTTTAAAATCAATTTCATCTGGTAAAAGTGTCTGTATTTTTTTTATTGAATTCAATTATACTTGGCTCAACTTAATTAGATTTAGCTGAATTCAAGTGGAATTAAAAGTATACACTCGAATTCTGTGAATTCAATTAAATTTAGTTGAATTTTTATTAATTTTGTTTTTTGTATTTTTTTAAAAATTTCGTTTAGTTTAATTTATTTTATTTTTATGCATATTGATTAAATTGAGACCATAATAAAAATCAACGAACTTCATGGTACTTCCTATATTTATTCTAAAAAGTAATTTCACGGGTAATATTAACGAACCATACTTAGCATGCCAGAGAACATGCGCGGCATATCTACATTCATTTAAATAAATTAAGCGAACCGCTGCACAATCCATGTATTGCATTATCCGAATTGGATTAAACCGCACGATCCCCTGGCCTTAATGGAAACCAAGAACAGAATCAAAATCAAAATTAGAGCAGCATTCATTTTCGTTATCATTCACACGAAGTAGATTAGATATTAGATTATAAATAGATTAATGGTTAATGAATTTAAAAAGCCCTTACTTTACTGACCTTTAACTTTACTTGATTTTACTTACAACAATATCTTAACACAAAAACCTAACTTTGTAAACTTTTGAAAATACAACAAAAAAATGTGTGAAATTCTATTTTAAATAAAAAATAGTTTTTTCAATAAATATGAAAAGAAAAAGGCAGTAAATTTCGCTCACCAAGCGGAAATAATTGACTTTTTAGCGGAAAAAATTGACGTGTTAGCGAAAAATGTGTGATTTCTAATTGTCGCAATAAATGACAGCGCCAGGCTTAAAAATAATAAAATACATTTTCAAAATCACTCAACTGAACAGTTGTGTTAGTCTTTGCTACATTTCTCCGATATTTTTTCGGTTACGCTGGCTATTTTTTTTTTTTATCTTTTCGCCGAGTTTTATCCCAATACGGTCGTTATATGTGTCATTGCACTCAGCCAAATGAAGATATTTAAGCTCGCATCTCCCGTGGGAAAATGCGCTTGTATAATACCACTTTTTTTTCAACTCGAGAGTTGTTCTTTTTAACAGCAATTGGTGCGAGATTTCGAGTAAGCTTAAAAGTTTACCGCGAGCTTTTGCAGCCAACCAGAAATACTGTTTTTCTTAATCCATTGATAGCTTCCTACGTAGGAAGCAAGAAAGAGCCCCATTTGGCCCTATAAAAAATCGGGCACTAGTCGGATTACTATAGTTGATCTATAGATCAACTGGTCACAATTTTAATGATTCAATAGTTTAGATTTTATTAATCAGAAAAAGTAGGAATTTATATTTAGTCACAACATTCGGAGGTCACATGGTTTTCCAAGACTGAAGGGTATTTTATGTTAGTTTAAGTTTAAAAATTGATTTTGCATGTTTTCCATTTTATATATGTAATTCGCTAAAACCCAGAATCAACCTCGCCTTCCAACTAACCTTTTGAACCACTGAGAGAATTCAAGAAACATTTGGGACGCCTAATGTGATTTTGATGAACTTAACCCATTTGAATTTCCCGCCGACATTACTGATGCAGAGTGCCAAACCTATTTCAATCCTCCAGGGCTTTTGGTCATACCAAATATCTTATTGAATAATTTTGGGAGGCTATTTGGTTTTGTGCTGTTTACCAATTGGAACAGCCTAATAACTAATTCAACAAGGAGTGGATTCCTTAATATCATCATTTAGGAAGGTTTATTGTCGACCAAATGCCCATTATTTAAATAGGAATGCTAATCCATGGATTTTATAAAATAAACTACATTTTCCTAATGGAGTTTCATTAATTTAGTTTAAATAATTGAATTTTTAAAAAAACCAGTCACTCTGTCATTTTCCAGAGAAGGGTTGACCTAGCCCAAATCGTTTAAGTTGTGTAATTATTTAAAGTTCATTTTGCTGAACATTTCAAGTTAATCCATATTGGATCTGGCACCCGAGATTATTTTTAATTATTATTAATGATATAAGTCGCACCCCATTTTAACTTTTACACGAAACCTAAATGTCTTCATTTTAAATTTGAAAAATGAGTATAATCTCTGCAGAGGATATTTACTCTATAATTTAATTAATTAATTAAGTAATTAATTGATTAAAATAAAACATAATTAATCTAATTAAAATGTTTGTCAAGCAAATTGAAGAAATTGTATTTTGAGGCTGAAACTTGGATACGTCATTCTGAATATTCGACTTGATAACTTTCTACTTTTCATTAAAAATGTGAGTTTCTAAAATAAAGACTCTTTCACACTAGCAATTTTTACATGTACTTCGTAACTGAATTTGTCGAAGTGTGCAACATTTCTCAAATTGAAACACATTCGCTATGGTTCCTGATTACTATGATTGCGAAGTGCAACGGCAGCACTTTAAAAACCGAGTAGATCACGTCCTTAAGCAATAAAGCTGCGAGAGTATGTCACGTGATTCATAAAATGAGCTTTCCATGAAACTTGTAAAATGTACAGCGTTTCTGAAATAACAGAAAAGTAGTTTGAAACGACCTTCGTGATTTTCGCTAACGTCACCAGAGTTTCATGTTGAGCACAAATAAAAGTTTTAAAAATTATTATATCTTATTATATAAAAAAGTAAGTTTCTCTGTTTTTACAATAAATTAAATTATGAGGATTTTAATTGAATTTAAACTCATTAAATCGATTTCTTTTAAATTCTTTTGAATTCCATTAAATTTCAAGAATTTTCATAAGATTTTATTAGTATTTTGCGAACATTTTCTTGATACTTTTTTTTTTTCCAATAAATGTAAAAAAGATCCCCAGAGGCTAGAAGTTTGGAACTTCAACCCAATTCCTGCGAATTATTTGAATACTGTTTAATTCTTTTACATGGCCTTGAATTCCTGAATTCTATTTAACTCCACAGTTTGGGGAAAACTAATACAATGCAGCCGACATACCAGACATTTCTAAGGTCATTTGTACAGTGCTTCACACATCAACGAATTTCTGTAATGCGATCTGCACATAGTGACCTCAGATTCCAGGAATGATTAGCTTGAATCATGGTGTGCATGATTCGTGTTGGATGAAAAATGAATTAATCGCGAGAACGTCTCTGACTAAATTCAACAAGGGAGGTGGGTTTGGCTAAAATTTTTCATGTAAACGTTGACGCATAAAGGTGTCAAGATATGCTGATCGTGCATAAGGCTTTCCATGGCTAGTTTAATTTTCCATAGTTTCATGGTTTAATTTTCTTCTTGGTCGCCACCAGTGGCCTGAACACCATTATGCACTCCGTCGAACCGCAGACTAATACCCTCGTTAATCATTCGGGGACTAACGTCGGGACGTCGGGACGTCGGGACGCTCGCCCTTCCCATACGACCAACCGGATAACTATAGCGACAACGAATTCATCCTTAATGGGATTTTAAGAGAGAAATTCAAGGTTAATAGTTTTTTAATCTAAGACTGGGTGTTGAGAAGACTTTCCCGAGATGAAGTACAAAATCATTTTTAAAGCCATTCCATTAGTTTTATGTAGTAAAAGTATAATAACTTATACTTTTTTCTTCGAAATGATGTTAAAGTTAAAAAAATTCCGCACCCAGATGTTGCGAAAAAGTCAAAATTTTCGAGAATTAGATAATGAAATGATTTGTTTGCCAGTCATAATTACACATAAGAGAAACTCTTGTGCAATATTTCATCGTTCTTTTATGTCAAATGGAAATGATAATAAACTCAATAAAGAAGAAAGCAATAAATATTCTTGAAATATAGATTGTGATATCATTAAAATGAACTAGGGAATAGTTCAAAAAGTTTATTATATCGAAAGTTATTCCACTCTTTGTACTTTACTAAATTTCTTGGAAATCTTTTAAAAAAATTTTAAATATTGATATTTCCTCGAATTTCTCGAATTTATTTTGTAATCTTATCAATTCTATTAACAATTTTCTTGAAACCCTGTAAAACCCCTAGAAATCCTTCGTTATCTCATTAAATCTCTTAAATTGCTAAAAATATTTAAATATAAACATAAACGGCAAATATGAATTTGTAAAATGATTCCCCTACATTATTGGAATCGCAAAATTAATGCATTCGCAGAAGGCAGAATCATCATCGTTAAGACCAGCTAAGCTTTTTATATAGCTAAGGAAGCAAAGCAAATGACCCTCACGTTAAGCAGAAGGCTCAAAATGGATTCCTCAGACACCTAATTTTGGTGCTTCAGTAACACTTGCGTGATTGTATATTAGACTAAGAATCTTCCGAGCTGTTCCATAATCTGAAGATGGAGATGTTTACTAGAGACTGACGTACCGCACTAAACCTGAAGATCCATAAGGATTTTCTGGATGAGAGTTACTCAATCTTTCATCTTTCCAAGGAACTTAATTTACTTTTATTCTTATAATACGTTTCGAGCCTTCCTTTTAATCTTCAAGTCGTAACTAGAGGTATTTAAATGCAGAAGATATAATCACCCACTTATATTTAAGCTTTATGCTGTATTTTATTTCTGTATTTTCCCAGTCTTAGAACCACTTCTTAAGATACTCCTACAATTTTTATTTTTACAAATAAGACCAACTTGATGGCGTTATTTGTAAAATCCTGATGGCCACTTGATCTTCCTTAGTGGGAGTTCTAGTTCCCATAGGAAAAATGTATCTTTAAAGCATCAAACTCTTTCGAAAAAACGAAGCTTAGTAAAAAATAAAATTTCTTTTTTAACTAAAAATGTCTGTGAAATGTTCTGAACACTGAATGACGACTGATTCATTTTGAACGATAAAAAAAATGAGCGGGTACTCAATCGAACTAAAACTCTTGAACAAAACAAATTGAACCAATCGTCAATTTTAAACCAAAACAAATTAAATGTAAATATATTAAATTTGTCTGTTTCCAGAATGGTGTAATAAAATCATTGACTCTCATTGGCTTATATATTAGCGCTCACTTGCGACAATTTTTCAAAAAGCCACCTAACATTCAATAATAGTATTCAATTGGTTTGATTTAATTGACGTTTAATTCAATCAATACTTAATTCTATTGAATACCTTCATACATGGAAATTTTCATGTATGAAAATTCCATACATGAAAAACTGTCTGGAATTTATATCTAGAAATGATGGACAAAGGAAAACAAAAAGAAAATAAAAAATTTCGTTTGCCCCCCCCCCCCCCCCACACCGATGTTATATCGTAAATCCATACATGGAAAAAATGGGCTGCGCCGCCCCTGTTTCTAATTGGTTTATTTACGTAATTCTATACTAATTTATACTCGGTGACGTACAATAAACATATAAATTAAAATGTGACATAGCCATAAGCCATTTTACATACATTGTGCAACATAATATTGCAGAATCGTGACTGTGATAAGCTATTAAGAATATATACACGAAAAACTCTGGCATAATCGGTTAATATTAAAATAAAAATTTTTTTCATAGCTTTAGCCGATTTCCACGTTACATCAATTATGAAAAAAATGGGTCTCCTTAATATTGGAACTCTCGTCTTTGCCTTTGCGGTTTTGATGAATTCTGTTGGTAAGTATAGAATAATATTATTTATTTACAATTTTTGCGAGTTTTTTGTAACCTTTGGACTTCTTTAAAATTCGCATCAAATTCTTTTAAATTCTTCAGAATTCTTTCAAGCTCTCTAAAACTCTTCCACAAGCCTTTAAAATACAATTTAATTCATACTTGTTGTCTAAAACTCAAAAGCTCATATTTTATCTTACAGAATTAAGTACTCAGTCTATATTCACTGAGCCTGTACATGAAGAGGAAGACCCTCCACTGCCACCTCCTATGAGAGGTCCTCCTTTTAGGATTGTAAATGGTCACATTGAATTAATTAATGCTGCTCCTGGTACACGACCAGTAGAAGCAGACGGTTACTTTATTGGTTCGTTGAATGGTGACCAATTTCATGCAGTATATCCTATGAACATGTATAAAATATTTGATATACGACATCGCAGATCGGTAATAGTATCCGCGGAAGAAAGGAACCGAATTATACAATTATTCCTTTTCCCACCGGGAAACCATAACGGCGCTTCATCTTCTCGTCAACATCCTTGACGGTTCTAGTTTATCAAATTCGGGAAGAATAAGAAGCATTTTATTCCAGTTTAAAAAAATGGACATCTTATATGCAACTTTATTTGATTAACCAATTTGTATCGACTATTTTTTGGAAAAATATTGAGCAGTTGAAAAAAAAAACTCTTCATTTTTACTTCATTAATTTAACCTAAGGAGTCAAAAATTATAAAAAGAATACAAAAAAAAAATGGTGAAATGTTTAGAATGACTCAAATCTCTTCCTCATTTTTGAGATTTCATTACCAAAGTACCAAATAATAAAATATTAAATTATAATTATTTGTTATTATTATTATATTATTGTGACTCTGTTTAATTCAATCGATATTTAATTCTATTGATTATCTACATATATCCAAAAAATGAACCCTATTCAGGCAAATACTATGCGCAATTCAAAACACTAGTGAGTGACACTTCAATTATTTATTTCAAAAATAAATCAGGTACTCAAATTCATGTTTTGCAATATTGTTCATTTTGAGATTGGGATATTTACTTAATTCTTTACTGATGTATATCAGTGAGTTGAAATAAACGCATAAATTGAAATATATATCACTGACTTGACTCCTTGAGTGATATTACATACATTGTGCAATATAATAATGAAATATCATAACTGTGATAAGCTAGTAAGTATATATAGTCCTGGCTCGATCGGTTAATGTTAAAATAAAAATTTTTTTTATACCACTAGTCAGTTTCGAAGTTACATCGATTTTGAAGAAAATGGGCCTCCTTAATATTGGAACTCTCGTCTTCGCATTTGCGGTTTTGCTGAATTCTTTTGGTAAGTATAGAATAATATTATTTATTCAGAATTCTTGTGAGTTCTTTGGAGTTTTTTGTAATCTTTGGCCTTCTTCAGAATTCGCATCGAATTCTTTTAAATTCTTTTAAATTCTTCAGAATTCTTTCAAGTTCTGTAAAACTCTTCCACAAAAATACAATTTACTTGATACTTGCAGTCTAAAACTCAAAAATTTATATTTTATCTTACAGAATTAAGCACTCAGACCAGAAATAATCCTGTAGATCCAGAGGAAGACTTTTACCTTCCACCACCTCGTCCGAGAGGTGTTAATTTTAGGGTTGGAAGAGATGGTCGTATTGTATTAATTAATCCTCCTCCTAGATCGATACCAGCAATAGCAGGCGGCTATTTTCTTGGTGCATTTAATGGTGAAGAATTTCATCCAGTGTATCTTCCTAACGAAAATGAAATATTTAATATAAGACGTCGCGCTCCTGAAATAGTTACTAGAGCAGAAAGGCACCGTCTTTTGGACATGTTTCTTTCCCAATTCTAAATTGGATCAAAATACTTAAAAATTGACTACTTCAATTGAACATTTATTTTGATATTCAGTTCAGAAATATTCAATTAACAAGAGTCGACT
>UCOK01008849.1:0-32027 GCA_900474325.1 Synergus umbraculus
TATATTATATTATATTATATTATATTATATATATGTTATTATATATTATCTTTTCCTATATATATTTTATTTCCTGGCGCCTTCTGGAGGAAGGAAGAGTTCGGTGACTGTCACGGTCTGCTCTCGTCTCTGATGATTATTTCAGTGACGGTCGTGGCAGTGGCAAATATGGCAGTGGGTACTAGTGCAACTGCAATATAATAGGAGTAATAGATTGGCCGTTGGAGACGAGGTCGAGGAAAGGGGATCCGGACCATAATTATTGTCGAACGAGAAACCTTTCTTGCTCTTGCACTGAATAACGGCTAGACTGAAATCGGTTCTTTCTGCGACCGTGGAAGTAAAAGTCACAACACGAACTATGCTTTCAATAAAAAATAGGAGCAATAAACCATCGAGACGATAACACAAGACAAAAAGATTGAAGCGATAAAATTATACCTATCAGAATTAAATCTTTAAATCTTCTTTCATTGTTACTTTAAGACGTTATTACTACTTTTTACTTTAAATAAGTTAATTAACAGCAATCGGAAGTAGAAACTTCTCTCTGTGATTAAGATCATCAATATTTTCAATCATAAAATTAAGTGAAGATTCAATTATTATTTTATTAATTGCAGGACAATTTTAAGTCGGTGAAAAATTATCAATATTTTTCAATGGTTACATTTTTTATTATTATATTAGTTTTTTTTAAAATAATTTTTTATTATTAATTTCTTTTAATGTTTTTATAGAGTGATAGAGAAAGAAAGAATTGTTATCGTAAAAGCTCTACTACTTATTTGGCTGACTATGTCTGGCTTTAACTACTGCGACTTTGGAACCTACTAGATTAAAATCTCTTAAAATCTTTAGAAATCTCATCAAATTTCATGAAATCCTTTAAAATTCTACAAAATCTTTTAATAACTAAAAAAATCTCATGAAATCCCTTAAAATTTTACTACAACCTTCAAAATCCTTTTAAATTCTACTAATTCTTTTCAAAATCATATATGTATAGAAATTCTTTTTAAATCCCTGAATAAAATTATCTAACAAATTTTAGAATCCTTTAAACCTCATAAAATTTATAAAACTCATAAAAATCACTTGAAATCTTTTTATATTCGTGAAAACTTTTGAAAATCAGAAAATCCCTCTTAAAATTATTAAATTCTCTTCACTTCTTTTAAAATTCCTTAAAGTTCCTTAAAATTCATTGAAACCTTTTGAAATGTCTTAAAATTCCTCTAAACTTAGCAGCCGGATTTAAAATCGACTTAAAATTATTAAAATCTGTTGATTTCTTCTAAAATTCCCGAAAATTTTATTGTAACATTTAAAATTCCTTAAATTCCCTTAAAATTCATTTAGACCTTTTGAAATGTCTTAATATTCCTCTAAACTTAACAACAAGATTTAAAATTCCTTAAAATCTCTTAAAATTCGCGAAAACCTTTTAAAATTTCCAGAAATTTCTTGAATTTCTTTGAATTCTACGATAATATTTCCTATATATCCTTTAAAATTCATTAAAATTATTAGAAACTCATCAAATTTCATGCAATCCTTTAACATTTCACAAAATCTCTTATAAATCATTAAAATCTTTTGATTTCGCTTAAAATTACTTAAAAATCGTCAACATTCCTTAAAATATGTTAAAATCTCTTAAAATTCCCTTAAATTACACGAAAACATTTTAAATCCCTTAAAACCTTAGAAACTGTTAGAAATCCTTCGAAATTTGTTGAAATCTCTTTAAATTCTTAAAAACCTCTTTAAATTCGTTAAAATTTGTAAAAATATCTACAAAATTTTAGAATTCTTCAAAAAATTCTTCAAAATTTTTATATAAAAAGAAAAATCTCTTAAAATTTCTTAAAATTATTAGAAATCTCATTAAATTCCACAAAATCAATAAAGAATCATAAAAATCTTTTGAATTCTTTTGAAATTCGTTGAAACATCTTAAAGTTCTTAGAAACCTCTTTTTAAAATTCCTAAAAATCTCTTAAAATAATCAATTTTGAACTAGAATTATGCGTTCAGAGCGAGAAAATATCTAATATAAATATTTTTTAAGTAAAATTAAAATATTGAATTTTGAAGTTAGATTTTGAATTCTTCGTTTTATGCAAAAAATATTTATTTATAATTTTCATTGAGTAAAATGGAGAATTTATAAACTCTATCAGGATAACTATTCAGCGAACGATTTCAAATTCCTGGTCTATTGTACGAATGCGATAAAAATGTATTCACAACTCTGAATAAATATATGGTTGAATGACCTTCACGATTGAAAATCGATTATTTCTGTAGAGAACTCACCATTCTAGGAAGTATTTCGCATTTGTGGGAAAAAGAAAGTTATTAAAAATACGCGGAAGTCTATCGTCTATCTGTAACGATTCGTGAGAGTTACGGATTAAATTGCACTCAAAGTTCGTCGTGGTTCACCTGAATTACAAAGTTCCAAGAATTTTTCGATGATTAAACAAATAGTAGATTATTATCAAAGTGATCATTGTTTGTTACCACTTTCCGGGAGAATTTCTAGTCAGGATTAATTTTTTTTTTTCTTTTTTCAGGTTGCAAGACAGATTGAAAAGAAACAGGGAACCATGCACATCATCTGAAAGACCTTGCCCACCGAGCAAATACAGAACTCCTTCCGGGGCTTGTAATAACGTGAGGCATCCTGCCTGGGGAGCCAGAGGATCTCCTTATCTTAAATTTTTGGCACCTGCCTACTCTGATGGTAGGTAATTTTTTCCTTAAGGGTGTTGGACCCAACTGTTAAGCTCTAAATTCAATTCTACATTTTACTCAACGAAAATTACAGATCAATATTTTTTCGCTCTGTAGCACTAATCTTTTTACAAATATAAGACTGCGTACAGAGCGAAAAAATTCTATTTTTAATATTTGTTGAGTAAAATGAAGAAATCGAATTTTTAGATTAAAACTTGGCTCTAACACCAATAATAATAATAATATAATAATAATACATAATAAAAATATAATAGTATATATAAACTAATACTATAATATTATAATAGTCTTAATAATATATATAAAAGAGATTGAAGAGACTGAAAGAAATTTCTCGACAAGTCTTCTCAATTGCTAGGCACTAAAAACTAGGTTTAGAAGAAAGCAAAATGTGGAGACAAATAGAGACGACAGGTGAATAAGAGACTTTTACTTAAATGCTAGAGAATGTACATTATTTTAATCTCTACTCTGAGCTCATGCTCACTTGATGTGATCATCATATGTGCTTGTTGAGGCGATGGACGATCATTTAGAGGGTCACGAGTGGAAAGTGAAAATTGGAACACGTTCTAAGTGCACATAGGCACAGGCCCATTTTGAGCTCAGGTTGAGCAGCGAGCACGAGGTCTCGATTAGAAAAGGCGAATTAGCATGCAGAAGGCACCGGTGAAATAGAGAGTCGGCGATATTGCGCCACAAGCGATGTATATAAATAATAATTTGCCACTAGTGATTCCCTTGTTACGACTCTTATTACATATAGTAACTGTAACGGATTAGCGAACTGGATAAATTGCTGGAAAATTTTACTTTCCCGGACCGTCATGTCCTATTCTCCATTTTACTCAACGACAATTATAGATAATTATTTTTTCGCTTTGTAGCACTAATCTTTTTACAACTATAAGACTGCGTACAGATCGAAAAAATATTTAGTTTCGATACTTTTTGCATAAAGCGAAGAATTCAAAATCTGAGTTCAAAATTCAATATTTTCATTTTAATTACCAAATATTTGAATTAGATATTTTCTGGCGCTGTGCGCATAATTCTAGTTAACAATTGATTAATTCTAAAGAGGGAAACAATTACAAATTTAATATTTGTTGAGTAAAATGAAGAAATCAACTTCTTAGATTGTAACTTGGGTCCAACACCCTTTGTTATCTCTTATCAAAATCACTATGTGATGAAAATGTTAATGATTAAATATTTATCACAATCACCACGTGATTGTGATAAGAGATGAGTCTTATTAAAACAAAATACAAAGTTTTCTTAGCAACAAGTTAGTAACAAGAACGAATTAAATGAATTGGTCGATAATAAATGAATTAGTAAACCTCTTAAAACTCCTTAAAATTCCATAAAATCTCTTAAAAATACTTAAAATCTTTTCAAATTCCTCAATAAAATTCTACGATTAACTTTAAAATTCGACGAAATTCTTTGAAATTTTTAGAAATTTTTAAAAATCTATTGTAATAAATAAACTAAAAAATCTATATAATATGACAAAATTTAATTACATACTATTTAATTAGTAAGTAAAACTACTAAATAGATTATTACGTTGTTCTTACTAACTCTACTAAGAGGTAACTTACTCTTTCATTTATTATAAAGTGGAAAAATGACTAATTCTGTATAAGTAAAAAATAAGGCCATTAATTCAATTCGTTAGATTCTTACTAATTCTTCTAATTCTTACTAATTACTTCTTATTAAAAAGTTTACAAACTCAGACATGTATATCTCCTTCTCTTTTAAGGACGTTAGACCCAAGTGTTCAACTCAAAATTCCATTCTCCATTTTACTCAAAGAAAAGTATAGATAAATATTTCTTCGCTCTGTAGCACTAATCTTTATTCAAATATAAAACTGCATACAGAGCGAAAAAATATTAACTTCGATACTTTTTGCATAAAACGAGGAATTGAAAATCAAACTTCAAAGTTCAATATTTTAATTTTACTTAAAAAATATTTATATTAGATATTTTCTCGCTCTGTATGCATAATTCTAGTTAGAAATTGATTAATTCTACACAGGGAAAAAATTCCAAATTTAATATTTGTTAAGTAAAATGAAAAAATCGAATTTTTAGATTAAAACTTGGCTCCAACTCCCTTAATAATATTTTGAGCAGTTTCTATTAAATATGAACTTGGATAACTTTCTGATTTTGATGACACGCGAACAGGTGTCTTTTTGTTATTATTTTTGGAATGCTCTGAATTACGTGTGAAGTAACAGGATCTGTTCCTAAAGAACTTGAGAGAAAGGGGAAGAAGAGGCAGCTGGCGTAGAAGAAGGAATCCCAACGAAAATATGAAAGTGATGAGAAGAGCGAAGAAAGTGACGCCAGTCTCCGGCTTCCTGGCCAGTGGTGCTTCGACCTTCACTTGTTTCCTTGCGCGAATGCTGACCTAAAAATAGAGAAAATTTTTAAGCCAAAAGAATTTATGACCCAGTGAGAAATCATCAAAATTTCACGAAATTTTAAATATTTCAAAGGTCTAGGCCTTTGAAATATTTAAAATAAGTTATCATTTTTTCTATAATACTAAAAAATACAATCCTTTTCATCTGAATATGCATTTTCATTACAATTTGTATTTTCTTTACAATTGACAATTGTGAAGAAAGTGAAGCCTAAAATCGAGAACGTTCTAATTCAGTAGAAATGGAAATGCGGAAGTGGAGAAATTTTATAATTGTAAGGAGACTATTATATTTATTATGTATTGTCTTCCGCGTAGGTGTAATGATCGAAGCATAGTAATAATGATGATATTAACGTAACAAGTTTTTAAAGTTTCAAATTATATTTAGTACCATGTTTCAGAACTTAAATTTTTTTATCAATTTAATTTAAAACCGAATAAATAACATTTCTAAATGACTAAAGTCTTTGTCGTAAATTTTTCAATTTTTTCTTTTTTTATAATTGTAGTAATGATTTTTATGAATAATAAAATTATGTAAACGATTGTACCTTCTTGAGTTTTATAATTGTTATTAGGTGATTCCGAGTACATTTATCCCCAACCATAAAAGCATTTAAATCGATGAATAATTATCTTCTATTTCTTATAAGTTGCATCACCCTATCATTTCCTAACATTTTATGCAGACGCAACAGGTGGAATTTTCAATTATTCCATTCTTCATTTTACTCAACGAAAATTATAGATAAATATTTTTTCGCTGTGTAGCACTAATCTTTTTACAAATATAAGACTGCGTACAGAGCGAAAAATTATTTAACTTCGATACTTTTTACATAAAACGAGGAATTCAAAATCTAACTTCAAAATTCAATATTTTGATTTTACTTAAAAAATATTTGAATTTGATATTTTTTCTCTCTGTACGCACAATTCTAGTTAACAATTGATTAATTCTACCGAGGAAAAAAATTCTCAATTTAATATTTGTTAAGTAAAATGAAGAAATCGAATTTTTAGATTAGAGCTTGTCTCCAACACCCTTAAAGGTTCGGATTATATGTTACAGATAAATAAGAGATCAATTATTATAGAGACACTTTTTAATAGTAGGTCACCAAAAAAGAAACTCGGCAATAAACTAGTTCCCCTAGAGGCATAGGATATTAGCAAAAGCCTATAAGCAAAATTTCCTATACGAATACTGCTTAAACTAGTATACTTAAGTACATACTAGGTACTCGTCAATCTACATATATTAAAAACTATCCATATTAAAACTATCCTTATTCACAGGTATCAGCAGCCCAAGGCTCCAGTCGGTAGGCAGTCACGCGCTTCCATCATCTCTGGACGCAGTGTCGAAGGTACGAAGTAGGCTAAACCCTGAGGGCCTTCACGAGGGTCTCACAAGTCTTACCGGAATCTGGACCGAGCTGTTGCTTCGTGATATCTCGTCTCCAATCTATCCCCAAAGACAGACAAACTGCTGCTCGAGAACTCCAAATCACTCAGAATGTTACGAGGCTTTCAATGAATCAGGATCATGTTTCAATTACTACCGCAACGTGCCAACCCTCAGCGCTCACATCTGCCGGTTCGAACACAGGGAACAGATGAATGGAGCTTCCGGATATCTTGATGGCTCAGACCTGTATGGAAATACTGATGAGAAACTTCACAAATTGAGAACTTACAGTCATGGAAAGGTGGATCTTTCAGCTTGCGAAATCTGCAAAGAATCAGGATCCGCCCTAGGTCAACTTTACCTGGCTCTGCTTTCAGAACACAACAGGATTGCTGATAAATTATCCTTGGAAAATCATCACTGGGACGAATCAAGACTGTACTTGGAAGCTCGTAGAGCAGTTGTTGCACAAATCCAACATGTTACTATCAATGAATATGTACCAAGTGTTTTGGGAGAAGCTGCTTATTCTGATCCTGAATTGAGACCAGCTACAAGTGGATACTATTCTGGATATTCTTCTACCAACAGAGGTGGTGCTCTTGATGCTGTAGCTCTAGCAGCTTTACAGGCTTTGACTTCTCTTTCTTCACACAATGATAATTCCTTGGAAAGACACTTGACTGCTTCCGCTAATCATGTTAGTCTGAATCTTAGTGTTCAAGAAGCTGGTTTCTCACATTGGGATCCTAGTGCTCTTCTTGTTCATACAGCCAGGGATCATGGAGTTCCTGGATACGTGGAGTTCGTCTCTCATTGCTCTGGAAATAGTATGCAGGTATATTCAAAATAGAGTAGACCAATTTTTCTTAAAAAACTATATACATATAGTAAGTAAATAATCCATACCTTTTTTCAGATCCACAACTTCACTTCACTGGAGCAGATCATGCGACCAGAAGATGCTAGTGCTCTCGCATACATTTATGATCGAGTTGAGGACATCGACCTTCTCCTCGGAGGAATCTTGGAAATCCCACGAGAAGGTGCAGCCGTTGGTCCAACCTTTGTCTGTCTTCTGAAAGAGCAATTTGTAAAACTAAGAAACTCTGACAGATTCTGGTATGAAAACGACATTCCACCTTCTGGACTCACACCAGCTCAACTCTCAGAAATTCGAAAAGTCTCTCTGGCTGGAATACTGTGCGCAAATACTGAGATGACAAGGATACAGCATAAATCTTTCTTCCAACAAGATCCGTACTTGAACGTTCGAATCATCTGCAATCAGCACGACGTTCTCGATGTAAGTGCCTGGAATGAGGATCCAATGCCTCCTCCAATCACAGACAACTTCATGAGCACCACTGAAGCCGCTGAAATCGTTCCAGAAATCAGTTCAGAAGTGATTGCTGCTGCCTTGAAGAAAGCTGAGGAAGATTTGATTCAAAGGAAACAATTGGAGTACAAATCCTGGATGGAACAAAAATATGCTGATCCGAAATCTCCAGCTGGAACAGCTGCCAGTTTCTCAAAGGCGAACAAAGATGCCCTCTTACTGGCTAACTCCTCGATTCTTTACGAATTGGCAACCAACGAAATCATAAATGGCCCTCAGGGTCTTCGTCGTAGAAGGAAGAGGCAAACTTTTGATTCTCCAGATAATATTTTGGGTTTCCCAAGCACTGACTTTACAGATCTTCTTCAAAATGTTGACGTGTCGGGATTGATTCCTAACAAAAAAGCTACCAATCACGAAGAAATTGATTGTCCTGTTGACGAATCTGCATGCGACCCAAATACTCCTTACAGAACTCTCTCAGGTCACTGTAACAACTTGAGGAATCCAAACTTGGGAAAATCTCTGACGACTTTTGCAAGACTGCTGCCTCCAGTTTACGAAGATGGTGTTTCTAAACCCAGAATTTCCTCGGTTACTGGATCACCACTTCCAAATCCCAGAGTTATTTCTACTGTGATTCATCCCGATATTTCTAATCTGCACAATAGGTATACTCTAATGGTCATGCAGTATGCTCAGTTTATTGATCACGACTTAACGATGACACCTATTCATAAAGGATTTGCTGAGTCGATTCCCAGTTGTAGATCCTGTGACTCTGCAAGGACAGTCCATCCTGAGTGCAATCCATTCCCAGTTCCACCTGGTGATCACTTTTACCCAACTGTGAATGTCTCTACTGGAGCGAGACTCTGCTTCCCTTCGATGAGATCCCTTCCTGGACAGCAACACTTGGGTCCTAGGGAGCAAGTTAATCAAAACACGGCCTTCTTGGACGCTTCAGTTGTTTATGGAGAGAATAACTGTATTTGTAATTTACTGAGAGGATTCAACGGTAGAATGAACATTACAAGTCATCCAAATCGTGGAAAGGATCTTTTACCTCAGTCTGCCACTCATCCAGAGTGCAAGGCAAGATCAGGATACTGCTTTATTGGAGGAGATGGACGAGCTTCAGAACAACCTGCTTTGACAATAATGCACACTATGTGGGTTCGAGAACATAATAGGATCATGGACGGACTCAGACAAGTCAATCCTCACTGGGATCATGAGAAGCTCTTCCAGGAGACTCGTCGTATCATCAGTGCGATGCTGCAGCACATCACCTACAACGAGTTTTTACCCAGGATCTTGGGTTGGAACGCCGTTAGTCTTTACGGATTGAAGCTTCTTCCTCAAGGATATCATAAGGAATATTCTCCTACTTGTAACCCCAGTGTTCTAAACGAATTTGCAGCTGCTGCCTATAGAATTGGTCACTCTCTCCTGCGACCTCATCTTCCTCGAATGGATTCAAACTATCAAACTATTGATCCTCCAATTCTCTTGCGAGATGGCTTCTTCAATGTTGATATGCTCTATCAACAAGGAATGGTCGACGAAATGCTTCGAGGTCTTGTTGCCACACCCATGGAAACCCTTGATCAATTTATCACTGGAGAAGTGACGAATCATCTCTTCGAGAATCATCAAATTCCTCACTCTGGTGTCGATTTGATTGCCTTGAATATCCAGAGAGCTAGAGATCACGGTATCCCATCGTATAATAATTACAGAGCTCTTTGTAATCTGAAGAGAGCTTCCACATTTGAAGATCTATCTAGAGAAATGGCTCCTGAGGTAATAGCGAGGATGAAGAGAGTTTATGCCTCTGTGGATGACATTGATCTGTTCCCTGGTGGTATGAGCGAAAGACCTCTTCAAGGTGGTCTCGTGGGTCCAACATTCGCCTGTATTATTGCTATTCAGTTCAGACAGTCGAGAAAGTGCGATAGATTCTGGTATGAAACAGATGATCCTAATATCAGATTTACTGAGCCTCAGTTATCGGAAGTTAGGAAAACTACTCTCTCTAAAGTTATGTGCGAAAATATGGACCAGCATAACGAAATGCAGAGGGCAGCTTTCGATCTTCCAAGCAACTTCTTGAATCCCAGAGTGCCTTGCAGTTCCATGCCACATATGGACTTTTCTGCTTGGAGAGAAACCAGACATGGTTGTCAAATTGGAGGAAGAAATGTGGCTATTGGAGAGTCCGGATTCCCCACACCCTGCAGTAGTTGTATCTGCACTGCTGAAGGAGTAAGAAACATTTTTTATTTTTTTTAACTAACGTCCTTCAAGTCCTGTAAAATTTTTGAAATCCTTTCATATTTCTTCCTACATATTGAGTTTTATACAATTATTTGAATTAGTTTTTATCCTCAGGGTGGCCACAAGATTTAATTTTTCAATTTCCCTGACTTTCAGACGAATTTCCAATAATAATACTATTGCAATTTTTTTTAAATTTCGGATATCACTTTAAATCATTTGTTAAAAATCATTTCACAACATTTGACATTCATAAAAATCTCTTGAATTTACAGTAACTTATGAAAAGATCTCTTAAAATTCATTGAAACATCCTTAAAATTTTACGAAACCCTTTCAAATTTTTTAATATTTCATGAGATCCCTTCAATTTCCACTAACCTTTTTGAAATTCCTCAAAATCCTTTGAATTACTTTAAATTCGAAGAAAAACTACAAAATCTTTTAAAATTCCTAAAAATATCTTTAAAACTCCTGCCATCCTTCGAAATTCCATAAAATATTTTCAGAATCTCTTAAAATGCACAAAAATTTCTTAAGATTATTGGAAACCTATTGAAATCCCTTAAAATTAGCTGAAATTCCTAAAAACACCTTTACATATCCTAAAATTCAATATTCAAAATTCATGAAATCCTTTACAATTATTTTACGAAATCGTTTACAAATAATAAAAATCTCGTGACATTCTTTAAAATTCCCTAAAATGCATTAAAATCTCTAAAAAAAAAACTCTTGAAATAAAAAATCTCATAAAATATGTTAAAAATCAAAAATGACTTGACAACTTTTTTAAATCTATGAGGTCTATTAAAATTCCTCAAAATCATTTCTAAAATGTCAAAATTATTTAAAATTTTTACAAACTTCATAAAATCCCATTAAAATTCTTACAAGTTTCTTAAATTCCTTTATAATTCCACGAAAAAATCTTAAATCCCTTAAAATACGTAAAAAACCTTTTATAATTTTTGAAAGCTTTTCAACATTCCACAATGTCTTTAGAAAATCATAAAAATCTCGTGAAATCCTTTAAAATTCCTTAAAATTGTTTGAATTCCCTAAACTTGTAATTCCTTAAACTTCTACAAAATCTTTTATAAATCATAAAAATTTTGAGAAATCCTTTAAATTTCCATGAGGAAAATTTAAATTCCCTAAAAACACTTTAAAATAATTAAAATTTCTTAAAATTCTTACATGCCTTTTTAAAATCCTTTTAAATTCTACAAAAAATTTAAATCCCTTAAAATACGTAAAAAAAACTTTTATAATTTTGGAAAGCTTTGCAAAATTCCCTAAAATTCCACAAAATCTTTAAAAAAATCATAAAAATCTCGTGAAATCCTTTACAATTTCTCAAGGAACTTTAAAATCCCCTAAACTTCTTTAAAAATCTCTTAAAATTTCATGAAGTCCTTTTAAAATTCAACTAAATCTTTTAAATATTATATAAATCTCTTGTAATCACTTAAAATTCCTAAAAACCTCTTCAAATGCTTTAACATTATTGAAAATATCTTGAAATCATCAGAAACCTAGAAAATCTCAGAGAATACCTGGAAATTATTTATAATCCTTCGAAATCTTTGGATAGCCACCCTGTGCATTAGATATCAGGAACCTGAAAATATTATTTTAATCCAATAAATTAAAGAATACTTAATAACGTTAAATTATGTTTCATTCTAGACTCAGTGTGCTTCCTTGCGAGTAACGGACTGCAATCAACTTCTAAGAGAAGCTTCCCGAGAAGCAATTTTGCGAGATGACGTCTGCACCGCACAATGTGGTTTCGTTCTAGCAGCAACCGAATCTTCTTCAAGATTACAATTCACAACACCAAATAGTGGATTCCCAGGTTTCAATCAACAAAGAAGTAGTTTGCGAGGTTCACCAACACCCACTACTTTCAACGGTTTCAAACTACCAGACCTCTCACAGTTTGTTGGATAAAAACTGCAAGTTTTAAAAATTTACCTGGCAACTGTCCTCTTTTTCTCCCTGGACACTTTTCGTCCACCAGACGACCAGCATCAAAAGTCAGCTCTTTGAGTCCGAACCTGCTGACGATTTGAATTCGCAGGGATTTAAATAATATCTGTACAGAAAAGACATCGAGGTCCAAGATTAGTGGTGGATGTGAATGTGCGAGTGCATTCGAGACAACGCAAGAAAGTGAAGAGTGTACCTGCAGGAATGTAAATATAGATGATAAGCTCAAGTCTTTGGTACTCTAAGAGATGTTAGTTTCGCGTGAGAATGGTGACGATGGTGATCTCGCTTTTTTTCTTTAGAAAAAAGCACCTACGATACTGCCAGAAGTTCTAGAAAATATCTAGCTAGTAATGACGTTTTATACCTGTATAAAGAAAAGCGTTCGCTGTAGTCACGCACGACGTATATTTCAAAACTTCTTTATTTCTCACTACACCTCTGCGTAATTTTGTAATATAATACATATGTATACCTTTAATAAATGTTAATGATTATTTTTAATCGTTTGTAATAAATAGTCGTTTTTGTTCATGTCTCAAATTGCATTTTCAAGCACAGTCTTCACCAAGATATATCAAATAAAAGTCTTGGTGGATTTGGACTTTCATGAAAGATAAACAACACCGCCATTTTGTCGAAACGTCTATTAAATATGTACAAAGGATTTCGACACAGTACATTGTACAAAATCTATTCCCTGACTTAGTTTTCCAACCTGCTCTCCTCAGGCTTCGAAGGCAAATAGATTCGATTTCACATGGTGCAAAAGTTTAATTTCTAGGTAATTTTTCAGATTCAATTGGCAGGAACTTCTTGCTTATTGTTCAGCACTGCATTGTTCTCTTGGATTGTTGGCTGCTCGATGCATCGCCACAGGCCGTATGTTTTACCTACTATTGTCTGCCACAGTCTTAAGGTACCGTCTTCTGAACCACTCGCGTACAGTTCCCCATCTGGAGAGAATCTCACACAATGGACTGGTCCAAAATGTCCTTTAAATGATTCTGCAAAAAATATTCACGGTTTCAAAGACAATATTCAAAATTGAGACACGCAAGTGTCAAAAAACTTGAAAAAGAAATTAAAATTTTTATTTAAATATCTTACCAATTTCAGTGCCAGTGCTGTAGTCAAATTTGTACATTTTGAGATCTTCTCCTCCACAGACAAAAATAGAGCAGTCGGGATGCAAACTTGCACTATTGACTTGTGTGGGAACGGTATACTCTCGTATCTTAGTCAATCTGGAATTCAAAAGAAAGATTAAATAGGGATAAAAGCATCGAGGCCGAGTAATAATTTCGTTTGAAGGTAAAAGGAAGTAAAGTTCTAAAGGATTCAGCATTTGCGCACTTGTCACTAAAGCGATATAAAATAAACAAGTTTGTTTCCTATTAGGCCAGGGTCGTCTCAAAGAATGGCCGTACATGATTAAACGTTTGTAATTTTAACTTATTGCGATTCAGAATTGTACCATTTTCAAGGGTAAAAGATCTCAAAGGATATTTATGGACATAATTTAAAGCGTGCTTTATCAATTTTTTAAAGAAAATTTAAAAGTGTTTCCGAAAACTAAAAAATCTTTTTGATAACTCTTCTGAACTGTCTCTTCAAATTAATTCTTTTCAATTCATTAAAGTGACTTGCAATTTTTTGAAACACCTTGAAACATACTTGAAATCTCTTGAAATTCTTTTAAATCAAATAAAATCTCTTAAAATACTTTTAAAATGCATCCGAATTCTTTAAAATCACTTGCAGCAACTTAAATTCCCGGACAATGCTCGGTAAATTTTTATTCGTTGTTTCTAAATTAACTTACTCCTTGCTATCCCAAAAAGACACAACATTGGAATGCGTGGTGGTGATTATTTTCCCGTCTTTAGAAACTTCCATGGAGCTGGGACTAGCGGGGAAATCTAATCTTTTTGTTTCTTGACCACTAGTTCTATCCCAAACTCGCAACGTTTTATCATCTGCGCAGGAAACTAGAGCTGTGTCATTGTTAAAGAAGGTAACGTGTTTAATGCCACTCGTATGACCCGAAAATACCTAGAAAGAGAAAGTTGATGTATGTATGATTGATGGAGGCCTTTCACCTTTGGTTTCAATTTGCAACAACCGAATTATTAATCAAGTTTCTTGCCAGTCAAGTTGGTATATTATTATTCAGATATATTTTTTTGAGACTATACCTGTGGTTCTGCTTCTGGTTTATTGAGATCATAAATGCGAACGAGCTTCTCATTGGAGGCAGTGCAGAGGTAATTTGAGTCGGCACTGAAGTTGACTGACTTGACAATGTGATTGTGTTGAAAAGAGTGAATTTCTTCGCCCTTTATTGCATCCCAAACCTTTGCATTGAAGTCTGCAGCTCCAGTTGCTGCCCGGGTGGCCTGAGGGTTCAATGCAACTCCCCAAACTGCCCCCTTGTGACCCTCGAATGTGCCGATCCAGTCTCCAGTATCGCCTTGTCTCAACATAGGCTTACCATCTAAAAATAAACAAGAATAAATAATAATTGTTCAAATTTAGAATTTTTACATTTGCTTAAGGGATTGGATCAAATTTCATTGGATTTTTAGGAATTTCAAGGGATTTAATTTGATTTCATGGGATTTTAAGCGATTTAACGATATTTTAGGCAATTTTAAGTGATTTGACAATATTTTATGGGAAATTGGGTAATTTTATGGACTTTTAAGGGATTTCACGTAATTTAAAGAGGATTCATGAGATTTATTGGTATTTAAAAAAATTTCATGAGTCTTGGGAATAAATTTATAATTAAGGGGTTATTCTACTTTATACGCTTAAAAAAAAGAGCTATTTTTATACAATTTATTTGAGTATGTCAAGAAAGATATGGATATAAATATTTTTAGGTATGATAAAACATGTCTTAAAATACGTAAAAAAATAGTTTTTTATTTATTTTATTGCATTGTTATTGGTTTAAACGTGTTTTTCTCAAAACAGCGTTTTTAAAGCGGTACCAAGGATTTAATGAAAACTATTCGACCGACCCTTATAAAATTTAAACCACACATTCTACACATATTGAACTAGGTCTGTTGCCTATAATATATTAAACTAGCTGTCAAGTTGTATCAACTTTTGTACTCATTCAATGAGCACTTTGCTTCCTGTAAGCAAATATGATTTGCTTTCTCATAGAGGAAGCATTAAGAATTCTGTACATCAGCATTAAATTTTGATTACTTGAGAAGTTTTATTCAAAAAATTCATTTTCGAAAATTACAATAAAGCATAACTTTCTTATTCTTTTATAAAATGCATTAATCTTTTAGATGAATCGGTTCGTCCAGACACAAAGAATCTTCATTTTCTTTACATCAGCTTTAAATTTTCAATATTTGAGAAGTTATATTGGAAAAATGAATTTTACGAAAATTATAAAAGTACATAAAACTTTTAAAATTAAATATTTCGTTAAACCCTTGTAAGAAATTCAACTAGGTATATAGTGGAATAACTATGCAAAATTTCATCAATTTATTTCTACGCGTTTTCAAGAAATTGCTGGATCGTGACACATACACACACATATACACACACACACACCTACCTTTTTCAGATCATCATATTAGATATATTGCCCATGAAATATGTTCAAAAAAACCTTTTTTAGGAAACTGGATTTTGTCACCAATACAAAGCTTCCTCTATGAGGAAGCAAAAATAACATTTTTACTAATTTTTTAAACAAAAAACAGTGAAAAAAAATGCATTTTTTTTTTAATTTTTGTCCGCCATTTTGTTATTTTTTCATAAATATTAATTATTATAGGCAACAGACCTAGTTTTAGTAATACTGAAGCTAACCCACTTTGGTTTTTTTTTTCAGCTAGCCGTTACCGAGATATCCCTGGTATCGTTTACCCTTTTGATTTTGAGAAGCCTAAGCACAATCATTATTTTTAATATAAACATTGAATAAAGTTAATAAAAAAAAATTTTTTATGTAGTTTAATACATGTTTTATCATACCTAAAAATATTTATTTCCATATCGTTCATGATATACTCAAAAAAAATGTTCAAAAATAGCTCTTTTCTTCAGCTTATAAAGTAGAATAACCCCTTAATCAGGTGTAGCAATTTTAAATTATTATTAAAACACCAATATGACTGCAACTTAGTGATAGAAACTAGGGTGGCCACAAGGCTCAATTTTTCAATTTCCCTGACAATTTCCTGACTTGTTAAAAATTTGTACGTATTTTTAAATTAAAAAATAATTTATTTTCAATAATTATACTATTGAAATTTTGAAAAATTTCAAATCATTTTGAATCTTTTGAAATTTCAAATCACTTCACAACAATTAAAATTCATAAAAATCTCACATTTACGACAACCTTGGAAATCTTTGAAAATTCATTGAAATTTCTTGAAATTCCTAGAAACATCTTAAAATTCCACAAAATCCCTTCAAATTTGTTAATATTTCATGAGATCTCTTCTCTTTTCACGAATCTTTTTAAAATTCCTCAAAATCCTTTGAAATACTTTAAATTCCAAGAAAAACTTCAAAATCTTTTAAAATGCACAAAAATCATCTGAAATTCCTAAAAAAATCTTTAAATATCTCAAAATTCCACTACAATATTTCAAATTCCATGAAATCCTTCACAATTATTATACAAAATCGTTTACAAATCATAAAAATCTCATAAAATTCTTTAAAATTCCCTAAAGTGTATTAAATTCTCTAAAAAAAGAACTCTTAGAATCTTTTAAAAATCAAAAATTACTTGAAATTTTTTTTAATTCTTGAAAGCCTCTAGAAATTCCTTAAACCTCTACAAAATCTTTTATAACTTATAACAATTTTGTAAAATCCTTCAAAATTTCACGAGGAAAATTTAAATTCTTTAAAATCACTTTAAAAGAATTAAAATTTAAAAAAATTCTTACATGCCTTTTAAAATTATAATTCCATAAAATCTCCTAATATTCTTACAAGTTTCTTAAATTCCTTTATATTTCCACGAAAAACTGATAAATCCCTTAAAATACATAAAAAAAAAACTTTTATAATTTTGGAAAACTTTCCAAAATTCCCTAAAATTTCACAAAATCTTTAGAAAATCATAAAAATCTCATGAAATCCTTTAAAATTTCTCAAGGAACTTTAAAATTCCCTAAACTTCCTTAAAAATCTCTTAAAATTTCATGAAGTCCTTTGAAAGTTCAACTAAATCTTTTAAGTATTATACAAATCTCTTGTAATTACTTAAAATTCCTAAAAACCTCTTAAAACCCTTTAAAATTATTGAAGATGTCTTGAAATCATTAGAAACCTAGAAAATCTCAGAGAATACCTGCAAATTATTTATATTCCTTCGAAATCTTTGGATAGTTTCTAAAATTTGTTAAATAGATCATAAAAGTTATATATGTAATACAAAAAAATAACATAGTTAACATAAATGTTGATTTCTATTTTCCCTGACAACTATTCGCATTTCCCTGACATGTGGCCACCCTAAAAACCCAATTTCTAAAAAAAGAATTAATTAAAAACAAAATCATCACTGCAAACGGAATATAAGGATGCCAACATTTCACCATTCTTACATAGTATCATGTAAGCTGAATATCAAAAATTTAACTATGTAATTATAATTCTGAAATTATGTAATGTAAATTGGCAATAAATCTTGCAATCGTTAGAAAGTAAACATCTGACTGAATCAAAATACATTGAATTGGTAATCACGCATTTGACAGCATTGCATATGTTCGAAAAACTTTAGTCACGCTGATCAGAAATGAGTATTAGTGACTGTACGCAGAAATTATTATGCAGTTGCCATGAAATGAGTTTTTCAGTCTCGTGTCCGGCATCAAGGTCGTATCACAATCATTAAAATCCTGGACAGATCCAAGCAAGTCAGCCGGTAATCAGTGTTCTCAATGACCTTCGAATAATACCATTTAAAGTCATGTAGTGTCCCTAACAGAATTCCTGCAGGATTCTTATCGAAAATCGTGATTGTGGATTACACGCGACGATCAGCCTCGAATCCCCTTTGAGCCTTGAAGAGTCTCCGAAAACTGGGCCAAGGCGATCGAGACGATCGAGATCACATGCAAAAAAAAGAACAAAAAAAGGAAAAAAAACAGACTTAATCGAATGTGGAAATAAGTATCATCAGGAAAGATGTATTTACAAGGAAGTAAACCTCTTGAGACGTCAATTTGATAGTTGATATACAAGAAACAATTATCATCAGAGAGCCAAAGTCAAAATAAGACGTTTGTTAGATTGGTTATGTTTGATCCAAACGATCCAAATTTATACGACTTATACAAACCTACATTATGCAAAATAAAAGGGATTAAATTGGAAACACTTGAAATGATGAAAATGTTGATTAAAATTACTAAATAAATGATGTACCTTTGCATGCCGAAATAACATAGTATCCGGATTCCGTGACATCGGAAAATGCTAAATGTACAACGGGTCTTGTGTGTCCGCTGCAAGTCAGTGGAGTTTGTCTCAAATTTGCCATTATTTACTTAATTTGTTGGATAGCCAAATAATTACACGAATTTAAAAAAGCCGAGGTGAAGGAAACAAGCGGATCTTGACAGGTAACTGCAACTTTCGCAGTAATCGCGAGTCAAAACACCATTATACGACAAAAATACGAACTCACGACAGACGCGATACTTTTGTGGCAATGCTGCGGCAGATACTGATAATAATGAATGTAGCGGAGAATTGCGGAGTGCGACTTCTGCTCGACCGTCAGACAACCTCAGACCGGAAGCGAGCAGCAACCTCGCGAACCTCGCTCTCTTCACTTTTTTTACCGCATGCGCGCGACCATGAATTCGAACAATCCCTTCTCCGGTTTTTGAATAACAACCTCCAACAATAAATTATACGCAATTGTACGTTTATTTAATTGCCAATATTATTTTTGCGTTGTTTTATCCTGCACTTTCCAGTTTCTATTTTCAATCTTAGGAAAAAACTTCTCGACCCAAGGTAATTTGAGAAATGTAGACTATTTATACTTTTGGAGTTTGTCTCCTTCGATTTACTGAGCTATTTTTATATTTATCAGGATAATAAAAGTGTTGTTATATTTTTTATAGGAGTAAAATATAACCATTCTTGTGGTCAAAAAACCACATAATTAAATAATTAAGGCCGTGAAAAAATTTCCTGGAATAGAAGATAGAAAAAAATTCCTGTTACTTCAAAAATGAAAAATACTATACAGAAGAATTCTGTGATACTATTTGAATTAGTAAGTTTTTAATAATTTCTAGTAAAAATAGTAAACGACTTCGCAGTATTCGAATTATTAATAAATTACCACACTCGAGTCTCTCAAATCAAATGTCAAAACATCCAAACTCCAAGAAATTCCTCTCTCTCAAATGTCACGCAACGCATGCGCAGTGGCAGTGGCAGTGTTCTCAGATTGAGCTAGGAATTTACCCCCTCCGAATCCACTATTTTATCGACAAAAAGCAATTTCTGAAATAAAACTTGGCACACGTTTGAAATTATTATTATTTTTAAGTATTTTCTTGGCTTATATAAGAAAATTTTCCCACAATATTTAATAAATTACTTTTTTTCGATAAAATAGTAGATATGCGCAGTGATTATGCGCAGGCTTTTGACATTTGAAAGAAAAGTTTCTTGACATTTGGGAAGTTAGTATTTGAGAGACTCTAGTGTATTAATTAGTACTAATAATTAACCAATTTAAATTGAGAGAGTAATGAGAAGTTTGCATCAATTCCAGGTATCCAAATATATTTAAAATATTCAATTTTGTATAGTTACTATAATCAATACTAAATTCCATTAAAAAAGCAAAAAAAAAAAATAGTTGATGGAGTCTTCAGTTAATTTGAATTTCGCGCGCAATACGGAGTTCAAGCTAGTTCAAGTAATCGACGCAAATCGACAGATTTTTGTTCTGGAGACGTTATAAAAAATATTATCAAGAAGTTTAAATTTAAAATTATATTTTTTCTGCGGAGATATTAATCTTTTTCTTTTGCACTCATTATTTTAAATCGATTTTCTTCGATTTTATGAATCCAGTAGTATTCCTTGTGTCTTCACCATGTTTAAGCGAAGACATAATATCAGCCGAAATAGCTCAGTTGGGAGAGCGTTAGACTGAAGATCTAAATGTCCCCGGTTCAATCCCGGGTTTCGGCAAATTTTTTTTTTTTTTCAAGTTTGCTTATTGAATGATCTAGTTTATCAAAATATGTGTATTACTATACTTAATTTTTTTTAGAATATTAATTATTAAAAAAATAAATAAATAATAATAAAATAATTATAATTATCATATAAATCACGTTTTTCCTATTTTTAATATAATTTTTAATGTTATTTTTAACATGAATTTTAATTTTTTTAAATGAAAATTTTTTTTTCTTTTAAAGCTTACTTTCTTATTGAATAATAATTATATAAATCAGGTTATTCCTATTTTTAATATAATATAATTTTAAATGTTATTTGTAATGTTATTTTTAATGTGAATTTCAATTTTATTTTTAATTTTACTTTTTTTTTAAATTAAATTTAGTATTATAACAAAACTAGTTTATTTGTAAAAGTGTAATTAGCAAATTTCCAACAAATTAAATTTTTTTCTTGTAATTAGTAAATTTACAATTAATTTTACAAGTTTTTAAATTTATTATTTAAATTTAATTTTACTTAACTCATTTCAGAAAACGTCAGATTTAAACTTTAGAATTATTTTCCAATTAATTTATAATTTCAGTTTTTTAATTATTTGCGTACAAATAATAAAATAATAAATAATTAGTTAAAAATAATAATAATATCAAATTAACGTACATAATTACAAAATAAAATTGAGAACTCCTTGCCGCACTGTGCAAATTAATTTAAAATTTAATTAATCAGAGTTAACTCCAAATATGAGAATTTCAGCAAATATATAAAGTTTTACAATAAAACATGAAAGCTGATGTTCCGGATTAAAGGGGAAATTATTATAAACGAAGGGAGAAGCCTGACAAAGGAGAGTCTCAAAAAACTCAGAAAAAAAATTTAATTCCTGCTTTTTGGTGCACGAATGTCACTTCAGTCGCTCATAAAATTGCCACTTGAGAAAGATACTCCAAAAATCATTAAAGTCTATGTAGAATGTAGAGTAGATATATAAGCATTTCAAATATCAACGGAAATATGAATCCTGTCTCACATATATATCCTTTAAAAAAGCTTCTAATTAAATTTTTTCAAAGAGCTCTTGAGAATTTAAGAATTTGTCAAAGGACAAAGTATTATTAATGAATTTTCATTGTTAAATTTAATTCTCTTTTATTTTTCAATCAATCAATCAATCAATCAATCAGTTACATTTTTTCTGTCATTTAGCTACATTTGTTATAGATTTGAATGTGACTTTAATTATAGAAAATTTATATTTTCTCTCTGATGGTTCTGGAAAGATCATTTGATAAATTAATTAAGGCTGTGTAAGACTTAACCGATCCCTACCTTACCGACATTTTATTCTTTGCAACGCTACGTCTTCATTTATTGTGATATCAAATTGAAAATTTCTAAAATTAAAAAAAATATCTGGTCTGAAAGTTTTGTAAAAATATTTTTGAAAAAATTTTTTTTTTATAAATGTCAAAATTTAGGCTCAGATAAACGTACCTTAATGCTTTAGCTTCAATTTTAGAAATTTTCAATTTGATACCTCAATAAATGTAGACGTAGTGTTGCAGAGAAAAAAATGTCGGTAAGGTAGGGATCTAGTAAGTCTTACAGGGTTTTAAATGTTTTCGCGGACTTTTAAGCGATTTTAACGTGTTGTAATGCATTTAGACGATTTTTAAGAGGTTTTAAGGCAATTTGAGAGATTTTTATGATTTTTAAGAGATTTTGTGAAATTTTAAAGGATTTCATGGACTTTGATGAGATTTCTAATAATTTTAATAAGTTTCCAAAAATTTCTAGGAATTCTAAGAAATTTTCACAAATTTTAACAGATTTCAAGAAATTTTAATGAATTTTTAAAATATTGTATAGAATTTGAAGGATTTTAATGTTTGTCTAGTAATTTTATTGTTCGATTTCAAAAGATTTTGTAGAATTTAAAACGATTTTTAAAGCTGTCGTCAAATGTTTAGGGTCTTTAAGAGATTTTTCTAATTTTGAAAAAATTTAGGAGATTTTTACGAATTTCATGAAAATTTTAAGAATTTTAAGGCAGTTCAAGAGATTTTTGTCTGAGTTTTATAAAAATCTTGTAAAATTTCAAGTGATTTAATGGAATTTTATGAGATTTCTAATCATTTTAAGAAATTTCAAGAGATTTTTCTGATTTAAAAAAAATTTTAATGGATTTTGAATGTTTTAAAATTCGGAGGAATTTTAAGAATTTTAAGAATTTTCAAACAGTTTTTAAGGTTTTAAGAGATTTGAAATGTTTCGTGGAATTGTAAGCGATTTTCACGTGTTGTAAGGATTTTGACATGGAATTTGATAAGATTTTTAATAATTTAAATGAATTTCTAAAAACTTCTAGGAATTCTAAGAGAGTTTCACAAATTTTAATAGATTTTCTAATTTTGAAAAAATTTTGGAGATTTTTCAGAATTTCATGAAATTGTTAGGAATTTTAAGGCAGTTTAAGAGATTTTTCTGAGTTTTATAAAAAAGTTTATGAAATTTTAAGTGATTTAATGGACTTTTATGAAATTTCTAATCATTTAAAGACATTTCAAGAGATTTTTCTGACTTTAAAAAAATTTTGTAAAATTTTTTGTGAATTTCTAAGAATTTTTTTTAGGTATTTTCACAAATTTTAACGAAATTGAAGAGGTCTTTATCTTTAAGTATTTTAAGAGTTTTAAAAAATTCTGAAGGATTTCGAAGTTGTTTGTGTTATTTTAAGAGACCAGAAAATCAATAAGTGCGCGATTATTTTAATTTTCTTGTTACAATTGAGAATTGAAAATTTGACATTTATGTAAGGGGTAAAATCAGTATTTGAATTCGAATTACGCCTGTTCCATAAATGATCAAAGTATCAAATTAAAGTCAAATAAACGTTATCGCCAATGCTTATGATTCACTTTTTCAAAATGTAACCATGAGTATTCTGTTAAAAGGTTTTATTAAAGCGGAATTACCATACCGAAATATTCTTGACAGTCTCGAGTGCATTAAACCCTCATGTGGTGGGTCAATAAATTTACTGTGAACCTTTAACACGTCGTATGCACTTGTTACCATGTCTGCTTTTGCCAGGATGCACACCTAGTATTACACACTGCACAGTTTTGAGAGAAATTGTTACATAAAATCCATTCATTTTCTTGCTTTGTCATTTAAAACCCCGGAAAATTACGTTATCATCCATACAGACATTCATAAAAAAAATTCATATATCCACATCCGCCAAATGAGAAACAGCAGTTTATAACGTTAAAATTTTTTTTATTATACCGAGTCAGACATTGAAATTGAATGGGTTATATAAACAACGATTAACTTAACTGCATTAGCACTTTCATCGAATATTATGATTGTTAAAAGTTTATTGCGTTTTTTGTGATTCATGTATTATTCACTGTAAACAATTCAATTAGTAAGTAAAATACTGAAGAGAAGAGTAAGTTGTTTTTATAACTTATTTGTATTTCACTATAGTAATGTTTTTCTGGTTTTCATGAAAATGATTATTAAACTACATTTTATGCTTATATTATTTTCATAAATTTTAATAACTATAGAGATTTACCAATATTCACTAAAATGAATTTAAAAAAAATTTTCATGTATTTATAAAATGCATTTTTTGTATGTAACGTATTATGTACCAATATCTTTAATTTAAGATTATGAAAAAAATTCTTGAAAATAGCCTTATTTTTGCGCGTTTAAAGTGGGTAGACCCTTTAAAATGATTTTAAAGAATTACAAGAGCTTTTATGGTAATTTCAGTAAATTTCAAGAGGTTTAATAAATTTTAAAGAATACTAAAACATTTTTTATTGACAAATTACTTCAAAATTTTGAAACTTTTTTGAATATCTGAAATTTCTTGAAAATTCTTTAATTTTTTCCAGTTTTTTTTTAAATCCTTTGACATTTTTGAACTTCATTAAAAATCCCTTACAATATTAACAAATATTTTTAAATAATTGAAACTTCTGAAAGTATTATGATCTTTTTTCGGAATTCCTTAAAAACTTTTTAGAATCACTTGAAATCTCAAGAAATCGCTTTAAACTTCCTATAAAAACCAGTTAAAATTTAAAATCTCTTAAAATCCTTTAGAAAATCTTGATAGCTTTGAAATTTTGTAAAATCTCTTGAAATATCTTTAAATTCCCTAAAATCATTTAAAATCTTGTGAAAATTTTTTAACAGAAGTTCTTTTAGAATCATTTAAAAATATAAATGTCAATATCATTCAAAATCCATTGAAAAAATTAACAAAATGTGTAAACTAATTTAAAATCTTGAAACTCCCCTGAATTATTTAAACATTCTTTAAAATAACTTTTTAAATCTATTTTATATATCGCTTCAAATTCTCCTGAAATCTTGTAGGATATTTTTGATATCTTTGAAATCTTGAAAAGTATCTTAAAATCCTTTTACATTCCCTAGAATCACTTGAAATTTCTTGAAACTTTCTTAAATTCCTTAAAATCACTTGAAATCTCTTAAAATCCACTAAAATCTCTCCTTTACGATATTTTACAATGTTTTAAATCTTGTGAAAGCTCTGCAAAATCCTTACGTTCTTTGTAAATCCTTTTAGATTCTTGAGAATCACTTAAAATTTCTTGAAATCTCTTTAAATTCCCTAAAATCATTTAAAATCTGGTGAAAATTCTTGAAAATCCTTAAACTTTTGGGAATTCTTTTACAATCCTTTAAAAATTTTCAATATCATTTAAATAAAATCCTCTGAAAAAATTAATAAAATTTGTAAATTAATTTCAAATCTTGAAACTCCCCTAACTTCTGTAAATATTTTTTAAAATAACATGAAATCTATTTATTTTGCTTGCAATTCTTCTGAAATCTTTTAGGAACTCTTGATATCTTTGAAATCTTGAAAAATATCTTAAAATCCTTTTAAATTGCCTAGAATTACTTGAAACCCTCTTAAATTCCTTAAAATCTCTTGAAATCTCTTAAAATTCAATAAAATCTCTTAAAATCCTTTACGATATCTTACAATGTTTTAAATCTTGTGAAAGCTCTGGAAAATCCTTACATTCTTTGGAAATCCTTTTAAATTCCCTAGAATCACATAAAATTTCTTGATATCTCCTTAAATTCCTTGAAATCTTTAGAAATATGTGGCATGTTTTAATAACTTTGAAATTTCTTGAAACTTCTTTAATTCTTTCACATTCTTTCAAAATCTTTGAAAATTTTTTAACTTCGCTAAGAATAACTTACAATATTTACAAATATTTTTAAATAATTGAAACTCCTGAAAGTATTATGATCTCTTTTCGGAATTCCTTACAAACTTTTTGAAGCAGTTGATATCTCTCGCTTTGAAATTTTGTAAAATTTTAAATATCTTTAAATTCCCAAGAATCATTTTAAATTTTATGAATATTCTAGAAAATCCTTCCCTCCTATATGGTTTCCTTTATAGGATCCTATTATAGGAACTTTTAAAGGAACCTGCGCATGTTCCTATGCGAGTTCCCATATAGTTTCTGACATGTGCCTCCTTCAAGGAATTAGACAAGGATCCTAAATATACATATATATACATAGGAAACTATGTAGGAATAACTACCTGAAGGAAACTGCACAGGAACCTTTAGAGATTCCTATACAAGAAACTACATATAAATAATTTCAATTTATTAAACTTCGCAGGATCCTACATGGGAACCTGTACAAGAACCTATATAGGATCCTTGTCTCATTCCTTGAAGGAGGCACATGTCAGAAACTAGGTATATGGGAACTCTCATAGGAACATGTGGAGGTTCCTTTAAAAATTCCTATAATAGGATCCTATAAAGGAAACCATATAGGAATTTTCAGTAGGGTTCAATTCTTTTACAAATCTTAAAGCCATGTAAGACTTACCCGATCCCTACCTTACCGACATTTTTTTGTCTGCAAAGCTACGTCTACATTTATTGAGATATCAAATTGGAAATTTCTGAAATTGAAGCTAAAGCACTAAGTACGTTTATCTGGTCTTATCCAAGTGGATAAGAAGAATTTAATTATAAGGAATGTGAACTGATATCATAAAGATTAAAAAATAAAGAATACTCCCTAGAATCACTTGAAATTTCTTGAAACTCTCTTAAATTCCTTAAAATCATTTGAAATCTCATAAAATCCTTTACCATATCTTATAATTTTTTTAATTTTGTGAAAGCTATGGGAAATCCTTACATTCTTTGGAAATTCTTTTCAATTCCCTAGAATCACTTAAAATTTTTTGAAATCTCCTTAAATTCCTTGAAATCACTTGAAATATTTTTAAAATCCTATAAAATTCTTTAATATCGTTTAAAATCCCTTCAAATACTTAAAAAAATTTTTAATATTCTAAAATCTTAAAACTCTCATGAACTATTTTGAAATTCTTTAAAAATTTCTTAAAATCATTTATTGTTTCTATATAATTAATACCTGTGTTTATTATAGAACTATAATTGTTTTCAGAAAATGAAATAGTTTAATAACACAGGCAGACAAAAAAAAAGTGATTTGAACTTTACATCTGCCAAGACTACATAGATTTTAAGCTGCTGAATCCGAAACCGGCCTTAGAATTTTTCCTATACTCTACGATTTTCCCCTAGCCTAGGGTAAATGTGTGAATTTTAGAAGTTTCAGGCTCCGTTGCAGTTATATTTTTCCTTGAAAAAGTTAATGCAACAACGTCGTTCCTACATATTTCGGGTCGCTTAATTCAAATTTGACTTTAGAATTCTTGTAAAGTACCTGAGAATTTCCCTAGCCTAAGGAAAAAAATGCATAAATGTGGAAAACTTGAGGCAGATTTTTGTTGGAGGTTAAAAATAGATGTTATAAGTACAAGAAAAAGACGCAAAAAGAATCCACTACGAAGGAGGTTTGACGATGAAAGAACAAGGAAACATCGGAAAATCTAATATGAAAAATTCCCTAGGCTAGGAAAAATCCGAGGTACTGCAGAAAACTTCTTGTCAGATATAAAATTAGCAGTTAAAAACTACGGAAAGACATCAGCTTTTCTGTGCAAAAACAAAAGCTCCGTTAAGCTTCAAGTTTTGCACATTTATGCACTATTTCCCCTAGGCTAGGGAAATTCTCAGGTACTTCACAAAAATTCTAAATTCAAATTTGAACTAAAAGCGACCAGAAATATGTAGGAACGACGTTGTTCCATCAACTTTTTCAAGGATAAATATAACTGCAACGGAGACTGAAACTTCTAAAATTCACACATTTACCCTAGGCTAGGAGAAAATTGTAGAGTATAGGGAAAATTCTAAGGCCGGATTCGGATTCAGCAGCTCAAAATCTATAAGGATAGTCTTAGAGTCAGATGTAAAGTTCAGACCACTTTTTTTTGTGGGCCTGTGTAATCAAATATTGTCAATAAGTATTTCGCAGAATATTTTTTTAACTCTGACGAGGTACTGACCAGTTTTTCCTAGGTGGGGTATTTACTAGGGTATTTTTTGGGTAAACTGACAAGGCCCTGGTCAGTTTTCCTTAAGTAGGGCAGTATTCTGCCTAAGCATTACGAGCCTTGTGTGGGCCTTTCTAGTTAACCTGGTTAGGGCCTCAAAAAAAGTAGTAGGGAAAACTGACCAGGACCGTGTCAGAACCCCATAAAAAATTCTGCACGGGTTTAAATAACATAAAAAACTAATGTTTAACTTTTAAAAGTGACTCATGAGGTAAATTTAGTCACCAGTTTTAAAATTAATAATAAGATTGACAAAAATGAAATCATTCTGCTAGATCATCATGGCTTTTAGCTAGAAATCGAGGTTCTATAATAGATTGCTGACATTTCGCAAATATTTGTTAGTACGCTCTGAAAGGGTTCCTTACAAGCAAGGGTATCCAATCTAAGTTAAAGTGGTTGTACAAACGCAGGATTTCACTATGAAGACTTTTTGTATCCTTAGATCAATACTTCAAACTTCGTAATAAAATAAAATAAAATAAACCCAACTTTTGTGTAAAGTCAACTAAACTATATATATATTAAAGCTTTTCAGCAACATCCATCCAATTATGTAATAATTAAAAAATCTCAATAATATCATTATCAGTTATCAATCGCGCATTTATCAGTATTTATAGAAACATTGAAAATTAAAAAATTCTGAAGTATTTACAATAGTTTAAAAAGTAGATATTTAGAATATATCTTAAAAGGAATGAATGTTTCATTGCAAAAGACGTATTAATTGCCAAAGGAAGAGATAAATTGAATTGATAGGTTAATGATTGGGATAAATAATGCAAAGACGAAGAGGAGAAACCTGTTGCTCCGGTTCTTCAGATGTATACTAAAGGAACAAGACTTAATTGCCAGAATCCTTGGTTGTAGCTAGTCTGCACTATGAGAACAGTGTTTAAACATCGCTAAACAATAAGCAAACTTCTCGCATCTTGAAACTGTGCAGTGCACAGTGCAGTTCTCTAGGAATCATTACAAATGCATTAACTTCCTTGCTATATATCATGCTATATATTATATGTTAGAACAATGAACAAGACTCGTCTGTCTTAATTAACATACCCAGATTTCAAGAAAGAGATAATTAATAAAGTACAAGTAAACTTGAATTGGAAGATTAATTCAATACACGAACTTCTGGACCGCATAAGAAAATAAACATAAAAAAATATATTTGGAGACATGATCCTATCTTAAATAATACATTCTCTCTGATGAGAATGTAAAAAGTGAAATATTAAGTGATTTCATGGTATTTCGAGGAATTTTAGGAAATTTTTTAGGATTTTACGAAATTGCATGGAATTTTAAGTAATTTTCAGAGATTTTACAATGTCTCATAAGATATTAAGTTTATATTTTAAGGACCTAAGGGATTTCACGGGATTTTAAGTAATTTTATGGGATTTGATGATATTTTGGGAGATCTTATAATTAGCAATTTGAAGAACATTTATTTCCAGAAATTTTAAACGATTTGGTGAGATTACATTGGATTTTCAAGAATTTTAAAGAATTCACGCGTGTAATTTTGGACACTTATTCTAAGCAATTAACCAAACATAATTAAAACCTTCAATTAATTTTTATTTCAGATATAACTGATATTTCAAAAAAAGCGATAGACATTTCTTAACTCGTGTGAGTTCCCCGGAGACTTAAAATTCGATATGGATCAAGTGGGAATTTTCAATAATTATATAAGGCTCGCGAGAATTTATTAAACATGATATAAAATAATTATATAAGTAACGCGAGAGTTAGCTCTGGAATTACAAGTGTTTCATTTTTCATGGACAAGTTGTTCTATCTTTACTCTTTGCATTTAATTATGCAGAACAAACTTTAATCATGAAATATAAACTGCACTCAAAGAATATTCCGATTAAAGTTACTAGATGCTTCTGATAAAAAAATTTCTATCCTATCTTAAAAAAGAGAATTCAGGAATTTTAAGTAATTTTCAGAAATTTTAAAGAATTTGGTGAAATTCTATTGAATTTTCAAGAATTTTCAAGAATTTAACGAAATTTCATGGAATTTTGAATAATTTTAAAGAGATTTATTCAGACTTAATGGAATTTTGAGTAATTTTAATTAATCTCAAGTGATTTTACGAAACTTAAAGGAATTTCATAAGATTTTATAGAATTTTAAGTAATTTTAAGGGATATAACAAAAGATTGTCGAATTTTAGGTATTATCAAGCGATATGAAGTGAATTTATAAAATTTAAAGGAATTTTACCAAATTCTAAATTTTAATGAAGTTTATGACATTTCATGAGATTTTAAATAATTATAGTGTTTTTTTATGAAATTTCAGATGATTTTCAAGTATTTTAAGAGTTTTAATGAGATTTCATAGTATTTTGATTAATTTTAAAGAATATTAAGTAATTTTACGTTTAAAAGACTTTAACCAGATTTTAAAGGATGCTAAAAGGATTTTAAGATATTTCACAGATATATTAAGTAATTTAAAAGACTTTTAAAGGATTCGAAGATTTTTACGGTATTTCATGGAATTTTAAATACTTGGAACATGTTTTACGGAATTAAATTAACATTTTGAGGACTTTCTAGGAATTTTACGAGATTTCATTGGATTTTCAGGAATTTTAAGAGATTTCATGATATTTTATGAGATTTTTAATAATTTTAAGGAACTCAAGGGGTTTTACGAAATTCTATTGGATTGTCAGGAATTTTAATGGATTTCATGATATTTCAGTAGTTTTAAATAATTTTAAGAGATCTTACGAGATTTTATATAGGTAGTTAATTAATAAGAATTTTGAAGGATATTAAGGGGATTTTAAAGAATCTTACGAAACTTATCAAGATTTTTGAAATTAGACAAGGGATTACTCGTGTAGAAATATCGATAGGGGTCTAGTGGGGGCTTCACTAGTTTTCTCTTTTTTAGTCGAGGCCCTGATAAGGAAAACTAGTCGGGACTCTGATGCGAAAACTAGACGGGGCCCCGATGGAGAAAACTTGTCGGGACCCTGATGGGGAAAACTAGTTGGGTCCCTGATGGGGAAAACTAGTCAGGGCCTCAGCTAGATTGTAACGCTTTTGCCAATGAGGCCCAGACTAAATGTTCTAGTAGGGGCCTATTGGGAATTGCCCTTCCACATCCCTATCAAAGAAAAGACTCTGCTGTGGTCCTACTCAGGTCCCCGCAATATATATTTTTAATTATAAACGTATATAGTTATGCATTTGGGACGATTTGAAGTAGAAATTCTCAAAATTCGTAAGAAATTTCCCACTAGCGCCAGACCGGGCCGTGATTAGTTTTTTCTAGACTAGAACTTTTAGTCTCGGCCACGCTAGAAACCTACTTTAACCCTTTGAGGGGCAGTGGGAAGTATACTGCCCACCTATTTCTTTGCAGTTTTTAATTAATTTCTCTTGCACTTCACTTGTTTTAGTATACAAGTATTTATTTTTAGACTCTTAGGTACCTATAAAAAGTAAAAGAAAAAAGAAAGTTGTAAATTTGTTAATAAAAAATTAGTTATAAACAATTAAATTTGAAAAAACTGTCTTTTTTTCGAATAAATTCGGCTGTGCTTAAACTACACGTTCGAAAATTTTGAAAAATTTTTTCCAATTAGTATATACATAGAACTAAAACATATGTTTTTCGCAGAATTTTCGGAAGGCTAGTTTTTTTGATAAAAATTTTTGAGTAAGTTGAAAATAGCGATTTTGAATTTTGCAATTCTGACATCAGAATCGTAATCAGTGACCCCAAAAACCTAGATACAACCATTGATATTCGAATTTCACCAAAGAGAAAAATGTGCCCCTCAAAGGGTTAAATGGGGAAAGATAGGGAAATTTCTAAACGGGTATAAGTTTCTACATTTCAAAAATTATACATTTCTCAATTATTTTGTATACTAGCAAAAGGTGTGCAAAAACGAGAAATTGATCGCGCGGATCATAATTGCTAGTTTATGTTAAGAAGTAAAAAATTCTCAGTATATATTATATTATATTATATTATATTATATTATATTATAT
>UCOK01008850.1:0-42473 GCA_900474325.1 Synergus umbraculus
TTTTTTCGTTTTGGAAATTGACCATTTTTTTTTCACTCCAATCGTTTTGGAAAAATTCAGGTGTATTCTTTGGACAATTCTAAGCACTTTTTGTTCTTTGTAATTTTTCTGTAAAGTGCTTCGTTTCTGAGAAAAAAATTCATGAACTTTCTGACAAAATGTTTGCAATCCGGGGCCCATTTTGAAGTTTCTAATTGCTCAAAATGACTTCACAACCCCATATTCTTTAAGTTCAGAGATCGCGTCATCGATCTAGACCGGTTCCAAGATGATTCCAAGCCTGTAAATCTTTGAAAACTCGATTTAAAGAAAAAAATGATTTCGAAAATCGTCTTCTTTTTTGCTTCAAACTGCATTTCTCGGACAAAAAAATTTTTTTTGATAATTTGAGTGATACCACCGGAAAGAGCACACTTGAAACTATAATTATACATTTTTTTAGATTTTTTTTTGCTCGAAATGCAGTAGCTGTGAGCACGGGAAAAGGGGTGTTCAAATTGTGACCGGCTGGACGTTAATGGGTTAATCGGATTTATCAGAAATATATGCGTTTTTATCAAAATATAGTGGAAATTGTAGACACGTGCTACAAGATAACGATTGTAGATTTTAGAGAAGAACTTTTTAAAAGATAAAAGACATGAAAGAAAATCGAAGTCATTGGATGTGACGGAAGCAAGTTAATTCTAAAAGTCTCTTCCTGCAGGGTCATAAAATCAAGAAAGTGCCCCCCGTTTCGTGTCCTAGTTTGGTCAACGGCACATTTCCGTTTTAGGGTCCATTTGGACTGAGTGCCGAGGGAAGACTTTTGTGGCTAAAGGAACAATAGAGTACTTTCAGCGTAAACCGTGTAAGAATCGTAAAACTCTTAACCATTTGGTCATTCGTTTGCCAAAGAGTCACTTTTGAAATTCGTAACACAGGATTATTAGAGTTAGTTCGAGGACTACATCTGTTTACACGAGGGAGCGCGTTCTGGGGATTAGCTACTAATCCGATCATAGATATTAGCTCACACGTATGATATTTACTGCTTCATTATTTCAATTGTGAAATATGATAGTAATTTCACCAGAAAAAATAAGTAGAAGAATTAGGTAAGATTATTTATGACTGTCATCATGACTTACACAAATTTACTGTTAAAAACTTCTGTTGTAATTTCACATCCCTAGTAGAAATTGGTCTGGTTTTTTCTTAAAACTCTCAAGTAACTAGTAGGGGTGAAATGGGGAAAAACTAGACTAGAGGAACTAGTTAGTGCCTAGTTAGAGCCTCACTAGAATTTTCTGAACAGAAGTCAATGGGGAAATCCTTGAATAGTAATCAATGAAATTTCCTCATTCAATACGAGAATAGTTTTTCCTTGCCAGCATCTGGATAGAAACTAACAAGGATTTTCTGCTCAGTTTTAACTCGAAAGATTCTGCACCCAGAAAAAAGAATCTGTTAAAGTTACAGATTCAGATCTGTTGGACATTTCTGTGAGTTTAACAGATGAAATCTGTTAATCTTACAACTCTATCTTTCAAATTTACAGAAATTCTTCTGTTAGAGACATCTGCTAACAAAGCAGAAAGAACCTGTTACATTTACAGATAAAAAAAACTATTGATTTGGAGCGATGAAAATTTGTAAATTTGAAATAGGAAATATGTAAATTTTACAGTTTCAATCTGTTGAGTTTAATATTTGTGTATAGCTGAGTGCATTGTGGACAAATGTAGGGAGGATATCGTCCCATAGATCATGCGTTCGAATCTCCTCAGCTTTGTGTGCAAAATTTTATTTGTTAATATATAAGTGTTAAATTAATATTAACAAATATCGATTAATTAATAAATAAATAAGAGTTATATTTCACTTAAAAAATGGAAATAATTTTTCATTCTAGATTTTCTAGTCAGTTCCTCACTAAATTCAGCGTTACACTCCTTACTAGTAACTAACAAGTTTTCTCGTTAGGTGCTAACCAGAAGCAGGGAAAAACTGGCTAGAAACTTGCACAAAACTAGGACCAATTTCTACTAGGGATTAAACATAGTGGAAGTTTATTATTAAAACATACTGACTTGTGACCTATGACAAATGTTGAAATTTTTAAACAAAATTTAATTATTAAATGTCAAAATGACAGCCATGGATAATTATAATAAATTAAGGTATTTGACATGACTTTCTAGTGGATGTCGATCGAATGGTATAAAAAACTTACACCTTAGAAACATTTATTTTATTCTGGGATAATTATTGGAGAACCATCTTCTGGCTGCTGCCAATAAGATTGTAAATTATGCATGATGCGAAGGCTGAAGAAAAGAATGAAAAGAATGAAAAGGGAAAAGAGGAAAAAGGTTAGGTCGTTAGGTTAGGTGATGTAGGTCACGAGTCACGAGACGAGCCGCATGCCTACACAAACCCTAGATGTGTCTTCCTTTTTTCCTTCCCTCTTTCTTCAGGCCTCGAAAAAAGAATACAAGCACCGGTAGCAAAAATCAAGTTAGGTTCCGGAAATTGAAACCAACCAGAAACCCTAGCTGCCTGCTACGTTGTTAGAAATTGCTTAAAATTTAGATAAAAGCCCCCTGAGATGCTGGCTGTTTTTAAATTCACAGAAGGGTTCATGTTACTGGCCTCGTGGCGAGTTTAGAAGTTTCCTTTGAGATTCCTTCGTACCTTTTTCTCGGATTTTTCATCTTATTTCTAAACCACCAGCTAAAGTAACTTTTAGTTTCTTTTACACTTTTATGTGATAAAAAGAACGAATTTATTACGTTCTTTTTCAATATTATATAATTTATTATATTTTATTTCTCTAATCTCTTAAAATCTATGTTAAACTTCGTGAAATTCCATGGCAAACTTTAAAATCTCTTTATATGTTTTATATCCCTTAAAAATATTACATAGAAATCTTATCAAATTCCACGAAATCCTTCAAAATTCTCACAAAATCATTTAAATATCGGAAAAATCTCTCGAAATCACTTGAAATTATTAGAAATTTCATAAAATTCCTTAAAATTTCAGGATAATATTTCAAATTCCTTAAAACCTCAAACTCTTACGAAGCTTTTAAAATCCCTTAAAATTTCACGAAATATCCTAAAATCCCATATAATTCTACAAAATCGTTTTAATATCCTAAAAATTACTTGAATTTCGTAAAAATCACTTAAAAATTGTTAAAAATGCACATAAAAGCCTTGAAAATCATTAATTTCTTGAAATTCATGTTAAAATTAGTGAAAATCTCTAAAAATTCCAAGAAACCTTTGAAAATCTCTGAAATCGCTTAAAATTCGTGAAAATCACTTAAAATTTTCAGAAACTTCTTGAGATTCTTTTAAATTGAATGATAAAAATTCAAATCCCTTTTATATCCTTTAAAATCCATTAAGAGTATTAGAATAAATATCTTCAAATTTCACGAAATCCTTAAAAATTTTCAAAATCATAAATCCTCTGAAATCCACGTTAAAATTCGTGAAGATCTTTAAAAATTCCTAGAAACCTTTATGAAATTCCATGACAAACTTTAAAATCTCTTTATATCTTTTATATCCCTTAAAAGTATTATATATAATAATCCACACGTTACATATCTAATTTTTTTTGATGTTCTGATAATACAACGGGAGGTTCCGCGTTTCAATTTCACCCCTTCACAAAAAGTGAACAGCCCTATTGTGGGTCAGTATAATCTGATGATAATGTTGATGATGACGATAATGATGATAATCAAAATAAATTCGATAATATTTAACTGACCGTTGAATCTATTTTCCTGAAATTTCCTAGTGGTGGTATTATTACCAATAGCAATTACAAGCTTCATGGAAAAAGATTAAGCTGAAAACAATTTTTCTCCACGCTCTACTAGCAATAATTTTTTTACGAGTCCAGCAGGATTACGCTTTGATGGCGAATGGACAAACCGGCAAAACTCTAGTTATATGTTCTGCAAAAAGAAAATTGTGCTCCCGTTCCAATTTTCAATACCATATATAATAAGAAAGACAATTGAAGTTTATTCGAGCTCTAAAATATTTTCTATACTGTCTTTTTTTCTGAGTTCGGTGTTATTCATTTATCTCTCATTTCCTTTCTCTTTTCTGCACTAGTTCTTGAGGGTGTAGCGAATTTCAAGACACATACGTGTGCAGCGGGTTTATCATACATACATTAGCGAAAACACGCTACACGAATTATGCGCTCGTCTATCAACGTTCCGTTTCGAGGAAACTTGGAACGAGGGAAATATACTAGCGGATGTCTACCAACTCTATTCATGAGTAACTGAAAATGTGGCGTGTTCAAATTCTCTATCTATGTGAAAAATTCATGTACACATATACACGAAACCATTTTTTCATTGGAATATGAATTTTCATCAGTCCTCAATAAAAATTTATTGGCTTTTCTAAATTTCTTTATATATTTTATGAATGTGTATGTATGTGACTCTGTTGGTTATCGCAGATGTTAGTAATTTTATTCACGCAATCTATTTTATGTATTCGAAGCCTCGGTTTTTATTGCACTGCCAGCCGTGCCAGACACGCCTTTGCACGGAACCAATATATTTCATTTTGGACCCATCATTTCAGTCGAGTGAGGGCAAAACACTTTCCGGCACACAGTCGCATCACCAAGAAAAAGACGTGAGTTCTTCTTTTCGAATTTCCACCAACTTTTCATTTTTTAAAAAACACGTTTCACATAACAGTAAAACGACTCGAATATGCTCGAGAATTTTCTACTTGGTGTAATTTAAAATTATGCCAAGACAAATTGAAAAGAGAATGAAAAAACAGCTGTTAACAAAATATAGTAATTTCCTTCGGGTAATATCCGTTAAAATCCTTTTAACCTTAAGAGGAAAAGAGAGTAAAACTAGAGGAAAATGGGGATATTGTGTTGCTATAATTATATCGTATGAATAATGTAGGAAAATGATAATAATTTTCGGAACATATGCATTATTAAGGGGGAACTTGTTGATTTAATATACATACGCCAGAGAAAAAGTTATTCGACATTATTTTATAATTTATCTCTTCCGCGATAATATTGCATATTTATAGTATTTAAAAATCGCGTATTTTAGGTATTGTACCGTCGCTATTTTCGTTAATCTCGTCTATCTCTATATACTTTTAATTTCATTAAAAATAATGGTATACTGAAATAGGTTGGACAGATAAAGACAGCTCATCTTTTTTCTGACTCTCATTTGCCTTGCTAAGAATACTCGCAAAATTGAACGTCATTATTTCTGTCTTGAATCTTGTTCTTACGAAAGCAGAAATTCTGTAGAATAGTGAATTGCTTTTTCTTTAAGGACAATTCATATAACAGAAAAAGTGAATAATTCAAAATCGAGTAACTGTATTCAAGATAATTGTACTATTTTATGTCGCCGCGAGGAATTTGTAAAGACTCTTGTACCTTTGTAGTATAAATTCAACTTTCTTTTCAGAATTTGTTTAAAATATCAATTGGTATCTTTCAAACTCTGATCCATTGTAAGTTTACATATTTGATTGCATAAGAAATTAAAATCTCAATACACCGTCTCAAATTAAAATTTTATCTAAACCTGAAAAATGATTTCATGTTGAAAGTATTACCATGAATGGGCTTTTCATGGTTAACGGAATAGTATCATCATAGTTATTTCCGGTAGATTAAGCAGAACTTAATACAGGAAGAGACTGTGATCTTTTCTCGGGGTTTCACTCAAAGACGGAAAAAAATAACCTTTCTTCTAAGATTTGAAAGCTGGTTTATCAGAAAATTTATCTATCGTGATCAATTCGAGTTTTTAGATTATATATTTACATAACTATATTTTCATTCCACCCGTGAAAAAAATGTCAAAAGCTCAACAAATTCTGGATCATTAATATTTCGTGAAAATATATAGACGACGTAAAATTTAAAATAATTTTTGCACAACTAATTTAAATTTATTCTAACCAAAAGCATTAGGTGAATAATATGAATAAGCATTATGAGCAAATGCGAATGTATGAGTGCTTTCCATTTGCAAATTTTCCACTAAATGCATTAAGTATCCTCACCGCGTAGAGTTGCGGTTTGAATTATATACAACAAATTTCAAACAGGAACACTCGTGCATTTGCCAATAAACACTCTATTGCAAATTTTATGAATGCAAAATTCTTATAATAATGTTGAAATATCCGAATTATTATTATTATTATTCATATGAATAATGTTTGTAAAACAGACAGAAATTGCAAAGAGTAATTCGAATGAATCTTTTATGTATTACGAAAGGGAATTATAACATATCCCATGCTTGTATCTTTTTCAAAGACTTCTGGATATTGGAAGCTGACCTATGAGGACAATTTTCCCTGAAGCTTTTGATATACACATTTTCCCATTTTCTTTTTCTGCAATATATTATTTTCTGCATTGGTTTGATCCTGCATCAGTATTTTCTATTTCCATCTCTCTCTCTATATCTACGCTTACTCTCAATTTCTCCCACGTGGTATCTTTTCATTTTCCAGATTCTGGTATATTCTACGGCTACCACCTCGCAAAGTAATAATCCTGGATAGCGACGAAGCGCATTAATTCACACGGTACATTAGTAGAAGCCCTGTGGGGTTGTCCCGGCATTAATGGAGGTGGTTTTCGAGGTTGGGCTACCTCCGCTAGGACACTCCATAAACCAGAAGGTTCCTTCCTATATTCCGTGAGCCTATCGCGTTTCCTGTTAACGCACTCGACGAATCCGTTTAACACGAGTTTAACGTTGATTCAACGCTAATTGAACCAACGTTCAATGCACTACGTGCTTCAAATGTGAAGATTCGAAATCGAGAGTTAAGGGAGGAAGGTACCATTGTCTAATGAATATGTGATGATGAACATATGATAATTATTCTTATGGGCAAATCTCATTATCATTTCTCAAACTGTCCTTTTTTTTGTGTACACTAGGAAACCAACACGCGCGATTATTTTGTATTCCTTCTTACAACTTCAGGTCATTCAAAGCCCAATTAGATTTGCAATAATAATTTTAATAATTTCAAAATAGTTTGTGACAACATTTTCTTAGGGAGGAATTTTAACCCTCTGGACCCACACTTTCAGAAAATTACGTAAAGCCCACACATGGGTATTTTTCACCCAGCGACACTTTGGAAGCTTCTATTTCCTACTTAAATTAATCAATTTGGATTTTGAATGTGTAAAATTTGGAGGAATTTTAAGATATTTCAACGAATTTTAAGGGATTTGGAAGGTTTGTGTGAAATTTTACGAGATTTCAAACATTTTCTAAGGTTTTAAGGAATTTAACAATTTTTCGAGGAATTTTCCGAGATTTTAATGTATCGTAAGGAATTTTGATAATTTTTAAATTATTTTAAGGGAATTTAAGCGATTTTTATGATTTATAAAAGATTTTGTGAAATATTAAAGGATTGCATGGAATTTTATGAGATTTCTAATAATTTTAATGAATTTTAAAGCATATGCAAAGGATAGAAAGGGAATATTATCGTAGAATTTTAACGAATTTCAGGAGTTTTTTTCAACTTTTAAAATAATTTATGGATTTTGAAGAATTTTAAAGTTTGTCGGGTAATTTTATTGAGGGATTTCAAACGATTTTTATGGCTCAAAAGATTTCGTGAAATTTAAAAGAATTTTGAAAGTTATCGTCAAATTTTTAGGAATTTCAAAAGGTTTTTCTGATTTTGAAAATATTTCGTGGATTTTTAAGGAAGAATGGTTTGCAACAACAATGTATACGAGATTTTCGAGATATTTCTTTTTAAAGATAGGAATATATCTGTAAAAGTCGCTATATTTGTTTTGTTTTAAGCTTTTAAGCTTAATTTCAAAAGCTTGTTAATTCCAAAAACTTGGCCTTGCAAAGCGTTGGTAATAAATTGAAGTTAGATTTTGTAGAACGGGTCAGGCAAAATAAATTATCAAGCTGAACGTAACTCAGGAATTAAAGCAGCTTTCTACCGTATTTCATATTTCAGGCAAAATTCGTCTTTCAGAGATATTTCTATGTTCTGTTAGAGTTTCCTGCGATGAGTCATTCACCCCCCGACAGTATATATTGTTGAGAGACACTGGCGTGTCACGAATGACAAACTCTCGTACTTCCCACTGTGTATTATCGGCTAAATCCTAGAACGGAGAAACGCCAGTTGTACCAGATGGTACTGTTGACTTTGCAAACATTAGAAATTAACTTTAGCTTCTTGCTATAAAGTATACCAGAACTCCATTACAAGAGCTTCCTCGTACAGGAATTTCCCTTTGCAGAAGCAAGACTTTCACTTTGCAGATTTCGTTTTTTATTCATCCTCCTCTTTCTCTGTAATCTAAATTAAATGCCACTCTACCACTTCGTTTGTGATATTAGAGGTTTACGTTCGTATAGAGAACTTTAAAGCACACCTAATTGCAATTTAATTACATCCCACTGAACATTCATTTAGAATTAAAAGAAATATAAATATATGAAATTATTAATATACAACAAATTTTCCAATTACCACCCAATTTACCGAAGCACGTTTCCCATCCCATTTTTCCACCCCTTTGCTACTACTTCTCCTTCACAACTTTTTTTATTCTTTTTTGTAATGTTCTTTTCCAATCCCTTTTTACCAACAACTTTTTCCGACGTTTTTTTAACTATTTTCCTTCCCCACCCTCCATTTTTTGCTCTTTTCAAAATCTCTTCTTTCACTTCCCTTGTCAACCGATGAGACTTTAGGGACAATAGAAAAATAGAAAATTAGGAACATTGAAAATTGAAAAAAAGGTCACATACGTGACATCAAGATTTACTTGCAGTATACCCTAAATTCATTAAAGATAACCATCAATCTTTACTAATTAAAATCGTTGTATAAAGTATTTTGTTACGTAAACAATGAGAATAAGTGGAAATTTTAATTTCAGTCCGTGCTTCAGGTATTTTTCTTTCCAGAAATATGCACCTTGATGTTAGTATAATGTTCATATAAAATAATGAATTTATTGCATTACTAAAGCAAGCAAAGAGCATTCGGACTTATTTAAACTGTGGATATGTAAAATATATGTATTAACATACCAAAATATTCCTTTAAATTTGCTTTTATGAATTTAATTATAGTTTGGCATAATGCATTCTGTATATGCATAAATATCTAGGTAGTCAATAAATTAATTATCTCGTAATTCAAACTTAGCTGATATGTTATAATCTATCAAAAAATTTATTTTAATCTATTAAAAAATTTATTCTGTAATTTGGGTGGTAATTGGAAAATTGGTTGTATATTAACAATTTTCTATACTTCTATGGGTTTTATATGTTTTTCCTTACGCCGCATGTCTAAGGTTTTAATTCATTATTGAAAACAGTCTTCAAATGAATAGCGAATTCGAAATAGCTTTGAGACACTTGTCCACTCTACATATATGCTTAAATTTTCCTATGCAAATATAGACTATATAGAGTTTCCCGAGCCTCTATAGGGTGGTTGAAAAAAGTGGAACACTCGATGTGAAAGAATGGAAGGCAATTAGACACTCTCAGTGCTCTGCGAGCACTTTTAGTGCTTCAGCTCGACGTTAGCATTATTATTTTGTGCGACAAAGTTGGCTAGGTGTTGGTATCAGGCACCTGCGCCAAAACTCCGGAGAGACTGAGACAGAAATACAGGATAGTTAGTAGAATGGTCTACGGGCTAAGAACTGGAGAGAGAAGCGGGCCTCTCGAAGTTTCGCGTTAATCACTGTTACCACAGGAAATGCCAGAAAGGACTCCCGAACCGGAAAGACAAACTTCAGACTGATCGCAACGTTAATCCGATCTCGAGAGCGAACGCAGATACCACGAACATACCGGAAACAACATCAATAAACCTTGCCCAACTTGCTACCATCTCATGGTCATGGTCAATTATTCCGTGAAATGTGCTTCAAAATATGCGAAAATAAAGCAAATAATGTTCAATTTGACTAGAAAGAAATTTAACATATCAGGGTGGCGATTCGGTGGAAAATTTTAAATTTCCGATCATTTCCCGGTTTTTCCCGGTCAACTAAAATTTATTTATTTATTTCATAGAGACTTTAAGTGATTTCAGGGAGTTTCGAGATATTTCAAGGAATTTCATTTGATTTAATTATTAAAGAACTCCAAGGAGTTTCCAGAAATTTTAAGGAATTTCAAAGGGTTTTAAACAAATTCTAAACAGTTTAAGGATTTTTAAGAATTTTCAAAAGATTTCAAGGGATTTTTTAAAGGGTTTGATTGAAAGAGTTATGAAAAGGATGTTCCAGAGATTTCTATAGATTTCGTAAGATTTCTCGACAAGTTAAAGGATTTCATGAGATTTTCAGCAATTTTAAGGAGTTTCAAAGAATTGATTTAAATTTACAGCAAATCAAATGAAATCCTTTAAAATTACTGGAAATTCTCTTAAATGTTTTAAATCTTCTGTAAATGTCTTAAATTTTTTTAAATATTTCAAAATCTCTTTAAAAATCGCTTTTAATCACTAAAATCGACTAAAGTCTCTTAGCATTCCTTGAAATTTTTTTTAAATTCCTTAAGGTCTTTTTATCTCTCGATATCCTTTTATAATTTTTAAAACCTTTATGAGATCTCTTAAAATCCTGGATAATGCCAAATAAATTTTTGCTAGTAAATAAATAAAAATTTTGAGTTTTAAGAACTCTAAAAACTTTTTTTGTATATCTTTGTTCCAATAAATGTAAAAACATTCGTCAGACTGGGATGTCTGAAATTTCAACCAATATATGTAGTTTAGATGTGTAATTATTAAAAAAAGTAAATTCCAGATTTTTTAACTAACTTCCGGCTAAAAAAATATAACATTCTCGCAACTCACCACACAGTACTATTCTTGGTCTCAATGAATAAGATCTGGATTTAAGCTTACCTGAAACATAAATAAATTACATTTTGTTAGTTTTATAAATAAATTACGGCAATTCGATATGTAAACTATCTCTAAATACGAATTTACAGGGTGTTTAGTGACCAATTTTTTTATTTCCTTCTTGTGATTCTTGAAAAAAATTTTTTTTCTAATTTTTTAAGTTATGAAGCGAATAAAAAGTAGACAAAATAAAAAAAGTCGATTTGCAATAAAATACAAAAAATTCCCTGGCCTAAATGAAATTCCCGGGTTTTTCCCGGTCTGCTAGACACCCTGCATATTTAGTGGTAATTATCATAAAAGCAAATTTACTTTCGCCAACTTTACGTTCGCAATAATAAATATTTTTCGCGAAAACTGTGCCATTTACCTTCGTTTCATGCATACGAAGGTAATGGCTAAATGGTTTTTGCGACAAATATTTATTATTGTGAATTTAAAGTTGGTAAAACAGAATTGCTCTTAAGGTAAAGTATCGCATGCCCTTAAGATAATGTTTAATTAATTTTAGTACTAATTTTATTTTTTCTTTCTGTTTCAGGTGAGTGAGAGTCGTAATCAAAAGTTAATATTGGTTTGAGGAGTATAATAATTTGGGTAATGTAAATATATTCTAACCGAACCAATAATTAGTTTTTAAGATCGACATTAATTGTTGGATAATGAGAACAGCGACACTAATCTCGAAATATAGGGTACATTATTAATTTTTTCTTTCTCGTACAGGAAGCTTTGCAGTGGTTACATTTTCCAATATTTTAAAAATAGTTTAATTAAACTTTCATCAGTCGATAAATGACTAATACCAACGTTCAAATCAATTTTAAAGATGTGTATGTGTGTGTAGAGTAATTTTTCACTTTTGGGTTTTCACTTTTTTCAAATAGACGTGAATGTCGGTGGAAAAAACAGTGGAAAATAAAAGTGAAAATGAAAGTAAAAAGATACATAATCAACCACATGCATATATCTCAAAAAAGGAAGAAACGAACATATTATAAACGTATTATAACAGTTTTTATTAGGTTTTATTCGCTTAAACCTTGCAAGTAAAATATTATTAGTTGCCAGTTACGATAGCATGAGAAGTTAATAATAAAACTCACAAATGGGGAGCACTAATCTGAATTAGTGAAAAGTGAGTCACTAATTTATTTTATTGAAAAATTCTACTAATTGTTAGTTATTTCTAACTCAAAATTTAGTGAAAAGTTGAAAACTGCGAATTGAAATAGTGAAACACAACTAATAATTAGTAAAAATTTTCACTAAATTAAATTAGTCACTCACTTTTCACTAATTCAGATTTAGAGAGTGATACGGTATTTTGTCTGGAGTTAAAACAAATCTTTGGAATAATCTTAGTTCATTTCCCTTTTCGATTGAACTAATTTCTACCACCTAGCAGTATCAGTGTAAACGATATCCTTCCAATAAAGAAGTCCCTCGCCTCGGAAGAGGGAAGAGCGAAGTCTATGTTCACCTTTTTTTTCAATGCTCGGAATATCAGCTTCCTGGTCGGAATTCAGGAGCAATTCTCTTTGGTCTTGCGCCCCGTTACAATCAGAGGGTTTCGGGTAATAAATATCCACGAGACTTTATCAGAGCCCAGGTGGAGGATGAAGAGGCGGAGTCGGAAAGCAAGAGTAGAACGGGATTCTACACCGAGAAACCTAACGTATCGGGTTGTAGATACCCCAATCCCGAGGGTTATAATTTGGCTCCATTATCCGGAGACACGCCTGGCATAAGCAACCAACCCGCAGCATCTGTAACCCTCATGTCTCCTTTTCCTGGGTGTCCTCGATTTTCAGAAAATGGTTACGATTCACGAACTCATGCACGATGATGTTGCTTCCTTGCCTTCCTCGCTTTTCTTACTGCAACCGGAGGTTTCAAAATATATTTCACCTCTCGGAATTGCTGACGGTATATTTAAATTTCAGATCAGCTGCTCTGAAAACGCGCTTCCGTCGACTTCTAGCTTCGGCTTGTCCACGAAATTCGACGTATCATGTATTTTTCGCGTCGCGTCGAGTAATGCCAAGGCATGCATAGAACATCAGCTTCCCAGACGTACGAATACTTAAAATTTCTGGGCTTTTTCTGCTGTTTGAAAAGCAACGCATGTCTTGTCGGTTTTGAAAATTTATTCTGAACCTACAGTCGTATGTTTTATATATTTTACTCAGCGAATTTTACATGATAGAGATCTGCCCATAAATTTACATGATACGGCGATGAACAAAAATCGATAAAAAAAATTATGACAATTTTTTTATAAAGAAAGAGTTTTTCGATTAGTCTTCAAGTTAGCTATTATATTAATGAATCATTTGTACACTGAGAAAAATGTTTGGTTGTGCCAACCAAATCTTGGTTCTTTCAACAAACTTTTTGTTGAACCAAGAAAATTCATTTGACTCAACAAAATCTCAGTCAGTCTCAGTTTTGGTTAAATTAACAAAACTTTGGTTGGTTCAACAAAAATTTGGTTGGCGCAACCAAAAATTTTTGTTGCTTCTATAACAAAAAAATTTTTTGTTTTCCGCACAAACATTTTTCTCAGTGTATGGGAAATACAACAAACGACAAAGTGATAAACACTTTTTCATCTTTCGCAAAGTTAAAATTCACTTTTTTGCGCGGAATAGTTTTCCTATAACAATTCGCATATTCTAGTTACAAATCCCATTTTCCAATACCCCTTTAAAAATTTTTTTTAATTATTTGAATAAAGTCCACTCGAAATCCCTTGCAGTCTCTTGCATCGTGTTGAAATTCATTGAAATTCATTGAGTACTAAAGGAATTTGAAAAATGATATAGCAGATTTTACCGATATGCAACATCACATTCATACGAGTGCAGTCGTTAAAAATACATACAAAGATAGAAGCATGTTGCAGTCAAAACCTCGTTACATTGATCTGGTTTGTTCATCTCATTGTCTTTCCTGAGCAACAAAAGCTAGATATGGTGCATCCTGTTATTCACATGATGCTCACTGCATACCATTCATATTTGACAGGGATCCAATGTGTTATATATACCTCTAGGTATACGTGTATTAAAAAAAGAAAAAAGAGCATTTTCACATTGAACAGAGTATAAATGTATAAGAAGAAAATGGAAGGTAAGATTCGAGAAAAGAAGTTGTAAAAGTTAAGATTATTGACAGAGTCTTCTATCTTCGTTTCTTTATAGACTAACCATTCTAAGTCTCTTTCCGTAAATTCGACTAAACATCCTATTTATCTTGTCTTGCCTTTTCCTTTCATCTACTTAACTTACAGTCGTCGAGAATGTATAAAAGGATGTCATACTTGTTGATGATATCCTTGCTTTAAAGACATAAAACTTCATAGCAGCTTTATGGTGGCTTTTGAGAGTAAAGAGAGTGAATCATTACACGAAATTTACGTCGACTGTATTACGTAAATGAGATTGAAGGTTTTATACGTTTCTTCCAAGCGTAAATATAGGATACATTTATTTCTTTGTGAAGAGGCGTACCTCTTTCTTTGGGAAATGCTTCAATTACTTGGAAATAACTTGACATCCACTGAAGAGCAACTACTCTAGATAGAATATATTCCTTCAGGAACTAACTTACAATTTTGTAAGCTAAGAAACTCAATTTAAGATAAAATTGTCATATTTTTCAATTGCATAATACTGATTTAATGATCAAGCATTTTGTTCACAACTTATTAAACTTATTTTTATATTTTTTCAAATATATTGAGTTTTCTTTTACGAATACTTAAGGCAGCAATGAGGGGCCAAAGTTCCAAAAGGTGCATCAATATAAGTATTGTATTAAGTAAGTCAAAATGCTGCTTCATTAAATACATTCATAAAATTAAATTCATTAAATAAAATCAACTCTCTAAAACTGAATCAGTCAAATGCCATTGATTTTCAGTGACCAATTTTCTCACGATTATAATCAGTGAAAATTCACTGAGAATCAGTCAAAAGTCACTGAAATTTTCAGTCATCTTCACTAAACTACTAAAAATTTCAGTGACTTTTTAGTGATTTCCAGTAGATTTTTCACTGATTAAAATCGTGAGAAAAGAGTCACTGCAAATCAGTGGAATTTGACTGATAATCAGTTAAATTTTACTGATTCAAGTTTAGAGAGAAAAAATGTCAGTAATTTTAGAAAAACTATCTTATTTTCAAGTAGAATGCTCTTCAGTACGGGAAACAAATTTAAAGTTGAAGTTCTAGTTCAATTTTCGAGGAGCCATTCAACTAACTGTTTGTCGCTGGACGGCTTATCCCTTTGCAAACGAAACAAAATAGAAAATGGATGAAGGAGCAGTAAAGGGGTTCCTTTTGAGTCTTGATCGCGTAACACTTCCGTTCCGGAATTGCACCCATTCACTGGAATAGACAAAGAAGGGAATGGGTTAAAAAGGGAGAAAATAGGAGGAATTGTATTGATTTCGAGAGCACTGATCCAGAGCTCGTCTCCTTTTCGTGTTGCGCTTTTAATCCACCCCTAAATTCTGTTCACAGTGTGCATCGATTAAACTCTCCAAAAAGTGCTTAAAACTTCAGCTTTTTTCTCTAATTCTACTTCCTTGGTAACTCCACTCAAAAAAATGACTGGTTAAGTTAACCAGAATAATGGATAAATATGCTCTTACTATTTTCTTCTGATTAATTTAACCAAACATATTCAGCCAGAATTTTAACACTTTTTTGAGCGTCAATCATTTTTTAGTGTCAATCATTTTTTAGTGTCGATCATTGAATACGTTGAATTCAAATTGGAAAATAAACACACAATTTCGATGCGAAATAATTAATCGTGGATAATCGGCAAATAGTTTAATGTCCACAACAAATCAATATGGCTTCTTTTGACAATTGTGTGAATTAGATTAGCTGGGTTAACTGTTTGCATCGTATTGCCTAATGCTCGAAACAATCCAGTTCCTGTATTCAACATTAAGCATGCTCATATAAACATCTGGATTGTTTTCGTCTCCTTTTTCATTCCAACCGTGAACACCAAGCAGTTTACCTCTTATAACTAAAGGAGAACCGGAATCCCCATCACCACATCCTTTTTTTCTATGGTTGTCAAAAGTACAAATATTTTTAACTGTTACTTCATATCGATGTCGGTAGAATCTTTGACACTCATTAAGGGTGATTATAGGTACCGTGATTGATCGCAGTGTCGTGGGATAATGATTGTAGTCTCTGAAATAGAGAAAGAAACCAATTCTTAGATGAAACCGAGAAAAGTGACAACAGATTTACTTTTCTTGCAGCAACTTACGGTGTTTCATGAGTGCATCCCCAACCAGTGACAGTGCCTAGTTGATATGCCGGATTAGGTCCTTCATATAAGTTTATGATTTTATTAAGTGAGTTAATTATATTGATAGGTGGCGAAATGACGAGTAAGACAAGATCATCCCAGTATTGATACTGAACATAACCACCAGGGCTTTCTATTTTCCTTACTATACTGTGAGGTATACCCCTATTTAAATATCCAGAATTGGACAAAACTTTGTGATTAGATAATGCACCTCTGTGAACGCAGTGAGCACAAGTTATAATAAGGTTGGGCAGCAGTATACTACCTGCGCATTTCATTTCTCCATCTATTGCTATTTGAACAATGTAGGGGAAATTCCTAACGTCCACTGATTGGTTCCCGCCAGGTGTATTATCAATTATGCGTTTCTCGCGAATTAGAAGATTCGATGTTGTGTCTGGAAATATGGATTCGTCAGTACTATTGCGATTGTAGTGCATTTTTAGTATTCATTGTATCACTTTAAGATAAATAGATATGTATATTTATTGCGAACAAAATTTCACTTACTATTGTCCTCTTCTGCAAAAGTTCCAGAAATTTCTTGAGACACTATGCCACATAGCACTAAAAGAGTCAAATATATTTTTTCCTTCATTTTACAGAGGAAATGAAAAACTTGAGAATATGAAATTCCAAGTTGAATTTTTCTCTTTTATAGTCAAATTTATTACAAAATGCTCTATGTATAAAATTATTTTATGTTTGCAGATAGTAAGAACAGCTCGTAATTCTATTATTGGGGTGATCGTATAGAATGTAAAATTCTGTTGATTTCGGAAATGTGAAGCAACATTAAATTGCTCTATGGAGCTGTTTTCATGTCTATAAGACTATAAAATTGTAAACATTGTGTAACACTGTTCGCATTAGAATATTCCGTTTCCTCAATAAAATTGGAAGAGGTAACAATAACAATTACGATTTATGTTCATAAAACAGAAAAAAACCTGTGTAGAAATTCTCAAGCTTTGCTCAGACCGGCGATGAAACGCGGAATCCGGCCGGGCTTCCAGTCAAAACTGGGCGTCCACGTTTGGGCTGGCCAGATTAAGCGTTTCACCCCTATTTGACATCCCCCGACCTGGGCCCGCTCAGGGCCATAGTAAAATGTCTACACGGGAATCTGAATTTTTATATTTTCTTATCAGAAGTGCACATCTTTCTTCCATATAAATTGATTGCACGAATAATTAACAAATAAAATGGTTTCTTTTTACTTATGGATGGGTGGTTACTTATTAATGCTATTGATGCCGTCTATCTCGTACATGTCTGGCAAGGCTCGACGTAATCCTAGTCCAAGCGTGAACATCAACCAGTTTATGATCCACAACTAAAGGGTTACCAGAATCACCCTTGCTACAACGTTTCGTTCTAAAGTGGTCATAAGTGCATTGCAGAAAGCTGATTATAGGTACCCTGATTGATCGTAAACTGCCGGGATATTGAGGTTCATTTCTGAAATAACAAAAGAGATGAATAAGAGATGGAGAAAAAATGGTCCTTAATTTAATCTTCATTTTACTTTTCTTTGTGTATAATATAACATTTGTAACTTACGCTACGTAGCTACTGCATCCCCATCCACTAACAGTAGCAAGTTCATTTATCGGTATAGGTCCATCGTACAGCTCTATTGGTCTATTGGGTGAATTGATTATGTCGATTTCTGGAGAAATTATAAGCAAGATAAGATCATCCCAATACCGATCATCATGATAAGTAGTTTTGTTCTATTTTTCCTCTTATTCTGTGACGTGTACCCCTATTTGCAATTTCTGAACCAGATAACACACGGAGATCTGATAATCTCACGTTATGAACGCAATGAGCAGAAGTTATGACAATGTCAGGTAATAATATGGTTCCTGCGCATTGCACTTGTCCGTCCTCTTGAATTTGTACAACGTAAGGGACAGAGTGAAGATTCACTGGTTGGATTCCACCATGAGAAATATCAATTATCCGTTTCTCGCGGATTAGAAGATTCGACGTTGTCTCTAGAAATATGGTTTATCATTCTCTCAGTAGCATTTATTTTTTAATATTTATGAAAGGATCCCATAATTCCTTGTGAGCAAATGCCATAAAAAATTAACAAAGTCAAATACATTTTTTCGGAAATTTCACAGAGAAAATGTAATACTTCAAGTAATACAGTTTGACTTTATTTAGTAGTCATATTAAAGACAAGAATTATTTGAAGACATAAATAGATTTTTATCTTTTTTTGTCAATTCAATGATAAAACAGGTAGCATTAATTTTAATGCTTCTACATCAGAAATGTTGAAAAGATAATAATTAGAGAATACAGGAAGGTATTTAGCGATTAATAAAAATAAAATATTACTTAAATATTTGGTGATTCTGATATAGGATACAATCCATTTTCTATATATGTATTCATAATTAATCATGCTCATGTCATAAACATCTCCATAGCTACAGCGTTTTCCTCTTCAGTTGTCAAAGGTACAAATATTTTTACTTGTAATGAATTTTCGACCTCGATAGAAGTTTTGTTCAAGACTTAGTAACGGTATATTACACTAATAGATGGAAAAATGACCAACAAGACAAGATCGTATAATTATCGTGATAAACGATATCACGAAACAAATTGTCGCTTAAATGTCGATTAAATGTTATTCCAATTTTTTATACTATTGCCTCAAACTCTAAAACTCATTGAATCTTTGGAAGACATTCTTCGATTTTATTTTCAGTTCGCGAATCTTCGAATAGTCTCTTAAATTTGAAGCGACAAATGTTTTCAGTGTAAATGCCTAGCAAGGCTTGACCTAATCCAGTTTCTGATTTCTGGATGGCCTATGTACATATAAACATCGGGATTGTCTTCAGGGTGATATTCTGCACTCCAAGCGTGAACACCAATCAGTTTATGATGCAAAACTAAAGGGCTACCAGAATCACCGGAGTTACAACGTTTCATTTTAAAGCGGTCATAAGTGCATATATTTTTTACTGTAATCCTCATATGTTGCCTACTGTATCTGTCTAAGCATTGCATAAAACTGATTATAGGTACCGTGATTGATCGTAAACTTCCGGGATATTCAGGTTCATTTCTGAAATAACAAAAGAGATGAATAAGAGACAGAGAACAATCGTGTTTGATTTAATCTTCATTTGATTTTTCATTGTGTATAATATAACATTTTTAACTTACTCTACGGTGCTATTGCATCCCCATCCACTAACAGTAGCAAGATCATTTATCGGTATAGGTCCATCGTACAGCTCTATTGGTCTATTGGGTGAATGGATTAAGTCGATTTTTGGAGAAATTATAAGCAAGATAAGATCATCCCAATACCGATCATCACGATAAGTAATTTCTTTTATTGTTCCTATTATCCTGTGAGATGCACCTCTATTTTCAATTTCTGAACCAGATAACACACGGAGTTCTGGTAATGTCACGTTATGAACGCAATGAGCAGCAGTTATGATAATGTCAGGTAACAATATGCTGCCTGAGCAATGCACACGTCCATTCCTTGAAATTTGTACAATATAAGGGACAGAGTGAAGATTCACTGGTTGGTTTCCACCATGAGAAATATCAATTATCCGTTTCTCGCGGATTAGAAGATTCGATGTTGGCTCTAGAAATATGGTTTATTATTCTCTCAGTAGCGTTTCTTTTTTAATATTTATGAAAAATCTATTTATTCAGGACATAATTCTACTTACTGTTGTTCCCTTCCGCAAAAGATCCCGTAATTCCTTGTGAGCAAATGCCACAAAAAATTAAAAGAGTCAAATACATTTTTCGGAAATTTCACAGAGAAAATTTAATACTTTAACTGAACAAGTTTGACTTTATTCAATAGTTATGTTGAAGACAAGAATTATTTAGACATAAATAGATTTTTATCTTTCTTTGCCAGCTCAATGATAACAGAGCTAACATTAAATTTCAATGTGTTTACTTAAAAAATTTTGTTCCTTATTATAAAAAGAACATGTATTTCAGCTAACATCATAGCGTTATCTTGATTTCTGACGTCAGCGTATCCAAAGGTTACGCATCTAATGTTTAAACGACAAATCGACTTTTCCCTGTAAATGTCTAGCAAGGCTTGACCTAATCCAGTTTTTGATTTCTGAATGGCCTATGTACATATAAACATCGGGATTGTCTTCGCGGTGATATTTTGTATTCCAAGTGTGAACACCAACCAGTTTATGATGCAAAACTAAAGGACCACCAGAGTCACCATGGCCACAACGTTTCATTTTAAAGCGGTCATAAGTGCATATATTTTTTGTTGTTATCTTTATTTTTTGCCTACTGTATATGTCTAAGCATTGCATAAAATTGATTATAGGTACCCTGATTGATCGTAAACTTCCGGGAAATTGACGTTTATTTCTGAAATAACAAAAGAGATGAATAAGAGACCGAGAAAAAATCGTCCTTAATTTAATCTTCATTTGATTATTCTTTGTGTATACCCGTGTAGAAATTCTCAAACCTGGCCCAGACCGCTGATGAAGCGCCAAATATGTCCGGGCTTCCAGTCAACTCCGGGCGTCCAGACTTGGACCCTGCCAAATTTGGCGTTTCACCCCGGTTTGAAATCCCCCAACCTGGGCCCACCCAGAGCCACGATGAAATTTCCGCACGGGTAATATAACGTTTGTAACTTACGCTACGTAGCTACTACATCCCCATCCACTAACAGTGGCAAGTTCATTTATCGGTATAGGTCCATCGTACAGCTCTATTGGTTTATTGGAAGAATGGATTATGTCAATTGCTGGAGAAATTATAAGCATGATAAGATCATCCCAATACTGACTACTATGATACGTAGTGTATTTTATTGTTCCTCTTATCCAGTGAGATGTACCCCTATTTTCAATTTCTGAACCAGACAACACATGGATTTCTGGTAATGTCACGTTATGAACACAATGAGCAGCAGTTATGACAATGTCAGGTAACAATATGCTGCCTCCGCAATACTGATTCCCGTTCCTCAAAATTTGTACAACATAAGGGACAGAGTGAAGATTCACTGGTTGGTTTCCACCATGAGAAATATCAATTATCCGTTTTTCGCGGATTAGAAGATTCGACATTGTCTCTAGAAATATGGTTTATTATTCTCTCAGTGGCGTTTCTTTTTTAATATTTATGAAAAGTATATTTATTGAGGACATAATTTCACTTACTGTTGTTCCCTTCCGCAAAAGATCCTATAATTCCTTCTGAGCAAATGCCATAAAAAATTAAAAGTGTCAAATACATTTTTTCGGGAATTTCACAGAAAAATGTAATATTTCAAGTGAACAAGTTTGATTTTATTCAATAGTTATCTTGAAGACAAGAATTATATAAAGACATAAACAGACTTTTATCTTTCTTTGCCATCTTAATGATAACACAGCTAACATTAAATTTTAATGTGTTTACTTCAGAAATTTCGTTTTGAAAAAATAAAAAAATATGCATTTCAGCTAACTTCATAGCGTTATCTTAATTTCTGATGTCAGCACATAAAGTAGTATGAGGAGACATGTCTAAGGCTGGGAAACCGATTTGGATTAATTGTAGATTTTCGGAACAATTCGTGCAGTTCCGAAGTAATATAATTTAACTTAAAATTACTTCAGCGCCTCTGCAGTACTAAATGTAACATATTTCAAATTTTTGTTTTGACGTTTCCATGTTTTCTTTCATGACTCCTTGGAAACAGTAGAAGCAGTAAAAGACTCCTAGCCTCACTATGTGTCACAATTCACATAAACTTCTATTTTTAATGCATAGTGCGGCCACAGAGGCGCTGAGGTACTTTAAGTTCAATTATTCTACTTGACGACTGAACGAAATATTCCAAAACCGTCAGACATTTTCAATGGCTTTGATATGTCTCCTTATACTACTTCATGTGTCAGCGTAACCACTGGTTACGAATTGAAATGAGCAGTAAGCCTAATGACGTACAATATTTCAAATACGAAAAATGCGCGCTCAAGCGCGGGATCGGATTCGTCAAGAATAAAGAAAACATGCATTTCAGCTAACTTCAAAGTATTATCTTAATTTCTGACGTCAGCGTAACCACTGGTTACGCATCTAAAGTTTAAGCGACAAATCGACTTCTCCGTGTAAATGTCTAGCAAGGCTTGACATAATCCATTGTTTAAGTTCTGGATGGCCTAAGTACATATAAACATCGGGATGGTCTTCAGGGGCATGTTTTGTACCCCAAGCGTAAACACCAACCAGTTTATGATGCAAAACTAAAGGACTACCAGAATCACCATGGTCACAACGTTTCGTTTTAGAGCGGTCATAAGTGCATAGGTACCGTGATTGATCGTAAACTTCCGGGAAATTGACGTTTATTTCTGAAATATCAAAAGAGATGAATAAGAGACGGAGAAAAAATCGTCTTTAATATAATCTTCATTTGATTATTCTTTGTGTATAATATAACATTTGTAACTTACGCTACGTAGCTACTGCATCCCCATCCACTAACAGTGGCAAGTTCATTTATCGGTATAGGTCCATCGTACAGCTCTATTGGTCTATTAGGCGAATGGATTATGTCGATTTCTGGAGAAATTATAAGCATGATAAGATCATCTCAATACAGACTAGGATAATAAGTAGTGTATTTTATTGTTCCTCTTATCCTGTGAGATGTACCCCTATTTTCAATTTCTGAACCAGACAACACGTGGAGTTCTGGTAATGTCACGTTATGAACGCAATGAGCAGCAGTTATGACAACGTCAGGTAACAATATGCTGCCTGAGCAATGCACACGTCCATTCCTTGAAATTTATACAACATAAGGGACAGAGTGAATATTCACTAGTTGGATTCCACCATGAGAAATATTAATTATCCGTTTCTCGCGGATTAGAAGATTCGATGTTGTCTCTAGAAATATGGTTTATTATTCTCTCAGTAGCGTTTCTTTTTTAATATTTATGAAAAATCTATTTATTCAGGATATAATTCCACTTACTGTTGTTCCCTTCCGCAAAAGATCCCGTAATTCCTTGTGAGCAAATGCCACAAAAAATTAAAAGAGTCAAATACATTTTTCGGAAATTTCACAGAGAAAATTTAATACTTTAACTGAACAAGTTTGACTTTATTCAATAGTTATGTTGAAGACAAGAATTATTTAGGCATAAATAGATTTTTATCTTCCTTTGCCAGCTCAATGATAACAGAGCTAACATTAAATTTCAATGTGTTTACTTGAGAAATTTTGTTTCCTATTATAAAAAGAACATGCATTTCAGCTAACTTCATAGCTTTCGATTCGATGTAGAGTTTTTTAAGATTTGATACTGCATAAAGTTCTAGACGTGGGATTGTGACACCACTTAATGGAGCTATTCTGGATTTGCTGCAAACTAGCTTGACTATGATTTTACTTTCTTCATTAAATAGATCTGACATAAAAACATGCTGTATGTAATATTTTCTTTTTATTAATCGCTAAATACCTTTATGTATTCTCTAGTTATTATCATTACAAAATTTCTGAAGTAAACACATTAAAATTTAATGTTAGCTGTGTTATCATTGAGCTGGCAAAGAAAGATAAAAATCTATTTATGTCTTCAAATAATTCTCGTCTTCAATATAACTATTGAATAAAGTCAAACTTGTTCAGTTAAAGTATTAAATTTTCTCTGTGAAATTTCCGAAAAATGTATTTGACTCTTTTAATTTTTTGTGGCATTTGCTCACAAGGAATTACGGGATCTTTTGCGGAAGGGAACAACAGTAAGTGGAATTATGTGCTCAATAAATATACTTTTCATAAATATTAAAAAAGAAACGCTATTCAGAGAATAATAAAACATATTTCTAGAGACAACATCGAATCTTCTAATCCGCGAGAAGCGGATAGTTGATATTTCTCATGGTGGAAACCAACCAGTGAATCTTCACTCTGTCCCTTATATCGTACAAATTACGTGGAACGGAAATCATTCTTGCGGAGGCAGCATATTGTTACCTGACATTGTCATAACTGCTGCTCATTGCGTTCATGACGTGTCATTATCAGAACTCCGTGTGTTGTCTGGTTCAGAAATTGTAAATAAGGGTAGATCTCACCGGATAATTGAAACAATACAATACACTACTTATCGTAGAGAGTATTTTGATGATCTTATCATGCTTATAATTTCTCCAAAAATCGACATAATCCATTCGCCCAATAGACCAATAGAGCTGTACGATGGACCTGTACCGACAAATGAACTTGCTACTGTTAGTGGATGGGGATGCAGTAGCTACGTAGGGTAAGTTACAAATGTTATATTGTACACAAAGAATATACAAATGAAGATTACATTAAAGACGAATTTTTCTCTGTCTCTTATTCATCTCTTCTGTTATTTCAGAAATAAACTTCAATTTCCCGGAAGTTTACGATCAATCACGGTACCTATAATCAATTTTATGCAATGCTTAGACATATACAGTAGGAAAAAAATTAATATTACAGGAGAAAATATATGCACTTACGACCGCTTTAAAATGAAACGTTGTGGCCATGGTGATTCTGGTGGTCCTTTAGTTTTGCATCATAAACTGGTTGGTGTTAGCACTTGGAGAGGAAAATATGACCCTGAAGACAATCCCGATGTTTATATGTACATAGGCCATCCAAAAATCAAAGACTGGATTAGGTCAAGTCTTGCTAGACATTTACACGAAAAAGTCGATTTATCGCTTAAACTTTAGATGCGTGCTTAAACTTTAGTGGTTGCGCTGACGTCAGAAATTAAGATAACGCTACGAAGTTAACTGAAAGAAATGTTGTTTTTATAATAGGAAACAAAATATCTTAAGTCAAGACCTTAAAATTTAATGTTAGCTGTATTATCATTGAGTTGTCAAAGGAAAATAAAAGTCTATTCATGTCTTCAAATAATTCTTGTCTTCAACATAACTCTTGAATAAAGTCAAACTTGTTCACTTAAAGTATTAAATTTGCCCTTTAAAATTCCAAAAAAAATGTATTTAACTCTGTTAATTTTTTATGGCATTTGCTCGCAAGGAATTATAGGATCTTTTGCGGAAGGGAACAACAGTAAGTGAAATTATATCCTCAATAAATATACTTTTAATAAATATTAATATTAAAAAAGAAACGCTACTGAGAGAATAATAAACCATATTTCTAGAGACAACATCGAATCTTCTAATCCGCGAGAAACGGATAATTAATATTTCTCATGGTGGAATCCAACCAGTGAATCTTCACTCTGTCCCTTATGTTGTACAAATTTCAAGGAATGGACGTGTGCATTGCTCAGGCAGCATATTGTTACCTGACATTGTCATAACTGCTGCTCATTGCGTTTATAACGTGTCATTATCAGAACTCCGTGTGATATCTGGTTCAGAAATTGCAAATAGGGGTACATTTCACTTGATAAAAGGAACAATAAAAAACACTACTTATCATCCTAGTCGGTATTGGGATGATCTTATCATGCTTATAATTTATCCAGAAATCCACACATTCTATACGCCCAATAAGCCAATAGAGCTGTACGATGGACCTATACCGATAAATAAATATGCTAATGTTAGTGGATGGGGATGCAGTAGCTATGAAGCGTAAGTTACAAATCGACGCTCTAATTAGCAAAGTGACCAACTCCAGTTTTGTAAATTTTTCAGGAGAGCCAAAAAAATTTTCATTAATACATTGGAGCGCCACAGTTAGACAATTTTTGAAAAAACTTTTAGAACTGGAAATTTTGAATTACGCGCGTACTAAGTTCAGAGCATATAGAGAATGTTATTTCTCAACAGAAAATACAAAAAAAACGATTTTTAAAAAAATTGAGTTAGACACTTTTCTACTGAGAGTCGAAATATTTTATTATATACACAGAATAATCAAATGACGATTACATTAAAGACGATTTTTTCTTCGTCTCTTATTCATCTCTTTTGCTATTTCAGAAATAAACGTCAATTTCCCGGAAGATTACTATCAATTACGGTACCTATAATCAGTTTTATGGAATGCTTAGACATATACAGTAAGAAAAATGTGAAGATTACATCACAAAATATATGCACTTATGACCGCTCTAAAACGAAACGTTGTAGCGATGGTGATTCGGGTAGCCCTTTAGTTTTGAATCATAAACTGGTTGGTGTTTATGCTTGGGGTACAAAACATGCTCCTGAAGACCATCCCGATGTTTATATGTACTTAGGCCATCCAGAAATTAAACAATGGATTAGGTCAAGCCTTGCTAAACATTCACACAGAAAAGTCGGTTTGTTGGTTCATGGTTAGTCAGTGTCGTATTTGGTATAGAGGCTCAGAAGGCTATAGCTTAGGGCAGCAACTTTTTGGTGGCGGCACTGCGGCCCCCAAATTGTATCTATTGTTAACATTATTATAACAAATTAATAAAGTTATAATATAAGTATCTTTACAATTATGTAGTTTTTTTATATGCTCACGTAAACTTTTTTTTTACTTACAAGAAAAGTAAGTTTACGAGCATAATGCTTATAACAAACTGTATCTACGACAAGGAAAAAGTAAAATTGAAAATAAAGAAGTCCTAAAATGCAAAATTTCCTAATCATTTATAAAAAATATATAGCGTCTCTAATCGTTCCTACCTCTATTTGTACAGAAAAAATTGTCTATTAGTTTTGTATGTATTGAATCATTTTTTAAACTTGAGTCTCTACGCCAATAAAGTTTTGATACAGGATTGCTGGAAAACGCAAATTAAGTGGGACGAATCACTTCCTTAAGATATTCATACTAAATGGGTTTCATTTACTAATCAACTTTCACGTTTAGAAAAGTTTTCGGTACCGCGAAGAATTTTAGGGGAAAATCCTCAGGAAGTTGAAATTCATGGTTTTTCTCGACGCATGTCTTCACGGCTATCAATAAATATTCGGTGATTCTAATGTTGGATACAATATCTAGTTTCTATATATTCATAATTAATCATGCCCATATCATAAACATCGGGATTGATCAATCTTTCGTTTTTTAAACTCCAGGTGTGAAAACCAACCAGGTTACCTTCTACAACTATAATGGAGCACTGGAATCTCCATAGCTACAGCGTTTTCCTCTTAAGTTGTCTAAAGTACAAATATTTTTACTTGTAATGAATTTTCGTCCTCAATAGAAGTTTTGTTCAAGATTTATTATCGGTATATTATATGCATAGATGGAAAAATCACCAGCAAGACAAGATCGTCCCAATATCGTGATAGACGAAAGATAGGGTCTTCTACACGGTGAAAACTGGATATTAAACCGTAATATCTAGCTATTTAACTATGAGACGACTATCTAGATATTCAGATATAATATCTTGATATTAAAACTTAATATCCAGAGATTAAAATATTGGATGTTAGAATATTTGGATTATAGATTTTAATATCTAGATATTATATCTAAATATCTAGATAGTCGTCCCAAAGTTAAATAGCTAGATATTACGGTTTAATACCCAGTTTTCACCGTGTATATTTATTGTTACATTGTGAAATATACCCATTTTTATATTTGTTGAAGCAAATAAAATATGCAGCGTCAATAAGACTGATCCATACACGCATTGAGCAAAAGTTCTGACAATTTTATTTCAGGCTATATACTTGCGCAATTAAAATCTTCGACTGTGTTTATGTTTACTCGTTACATTTAAGGCGAAACTAATTTAGATGACTAATGTATAGCTCTTTATGTTTTATGTTCCTAAGGCTTAATTGAAGCTATAATTTAGCCTATAACACAACAACGATTATGATTATTTTTTGGTGAACTGTGTTGATTGATATGATTTTGATGGATTTGTGATTGTGAAGCAATGGTTGACATAATCCAGGTTTTATATTCGTGATTAACCATATTCATATAAACATCGGCATTGATTCGATTACTTGCTTTTGCATTCCAACCGTGAACACCAATCAGTTTACCTCTTACAACTAAAGGAGCACCCGAATCACCAATGTCACATCGTTTGTTTCTAGTTATATCAAAAGTACAGATATTTTTAGTTGTGACGATAAATCGCCCGGCGTAGATGTCTCTACATTGATCCAAACTGATTATTGGTACAGTGATTGATCGTAGTTGGTTTGGACGTCCTCTTCCTTGTCTAAAATGTACACTTATATTGTAATACTGTGGAAAAGTTCCAAACATTTTTAAGAATACATTTTTTATCTAATTTCTTTTCGTACTTACGATGCTATACGATTGCATCCCCAACCACTGACAGTTCCCTGTTCATTTACAGGAATAGGTCCTTCATATAGTTCTATTTTTCTAGTAGTAGTACTATTTATGTTGATAGGTGGATCAATTACGAGCAAGGCAAGATCATCCCAATATCGCAATTTTGTGTATGTAGGGTCATTTATTTTTCTTCTTATAATGTGACGTGTACCCATCCTTACATACGATGAACCGGCGAAAATAGTGTATGCTGATAATTTTTCCTCAACGCAATGAGCAGAAGTTATGACAATTTCAGGCGACAAAATACTACCTGCACAATGCGTACCTTCTTTATGTTCTGCGATTTGTACAATGTAAGGAACATTTTCAATTTCCACGCCTTGGTCCCCACCAGGTGTATTATCAATTATGCGTTTCTTGCGAATTTGAGTATCAGATGGTTTCTCTACAAGTATGATTAATTAATTATTAGTCTTTCCGACTTTCTTTCTTTAATATTCAATTCACTTACTATTGCTCTCTTCTGAGAATGCACCAATAACTTGTATTAAAAGTATTAAGAGATTCAGATATACTTGTTGCGGCATTTTAGGTAATTAGACTTTCGGATGATGCGAACTACAAAAAGAAAGGTATATGAAATAATCTTTGTTTTACATAGTCTGCGACTTTCGTTAAAATTATCAATATCAAAATAAAAAAAAAATTTAATTAATGACTAAAATCTCCGAATTTTAAGCGTGTGCATATGTAATAAATATTGAAGATAAGGTTTATTTGAGTCATTTCATAATATTGTTATTACGTTAAAACATCGTTTGATAATTGAGTTGTCAACAAGAAAATAATTTAGTAAACAAACATTTCACAAGTTATGGAATTATACATCTTCAATATACGTATTTTACTATGTCAATAATTTTAAAATGTTTTTTTGCTATTCATATCAATGTCTGCAGGTCAAAGGTAGATTTAAAATCCCCTTTACAGCGGACCATTCAATTGAAGTGCAGATTAAATATTAAAATATTGATTAAAATCACAGAGGAAATACGTATAATGTTAACATACGCGGTAAAATATTCAAAAAATGTATTGTAAATCATGAAATGATTTATAATAAATTGTGCTACAAAGATAAATGAATAGTAGACAGTAATAAATTCGAGGAAAAGCGATAAATATAATTTTTGGTTCGGAATAAATGTCAGAAAGATAAATTTCAAGTAATTTATCATCAAGTAGGAATCATTCGCGGTTAGTAGCATATCCGCGATCTGACAAATTCATCGCATCGATTTCTCTGGATTTCTCTGAATCTTCGCAAGTTGCCTCAACCGAAAATCCCACATATTCGTCCACAGGCGGAAATAGGTCAGCTACAGTGGGAACTTTAAACTGCTCATACATAATTCAGTGGTTGGTGAGAAAAATTTATATGACAAAGAACAGATATATATTTGCAACTTATAACTATTACTCCTATTAATTTCCATTTATGCATTTAAACATTTACAAGACTTTTAAGTCTCTGAGAGGTCACTCGAAAATCGAATCAATTCCACATTAATTTGAATTTATTATTTAAGAAAAATATGAAGTTTTAATGAACAAAAGTAGTTTGTTAAATTTGAAAATAACACAGAAAAAAAAGTCTTAAATCAAACCCAAAAGTCTAGTTTTTGTTACAAATTAAGTCAGTTTTTGGGCTTAAATTTAGTTTTAAGCCCAAAAACTGACTTAAATTGTAACAAAAACTAGACGTTTGGGCTTGATTTGAGACTTTTTTTCTGTGAAATTTAAATTTAAAATAAGTATTAAAACGTATGAAAAACCTAAAGTTAAATGTATTTTTGGAATGACTTGCTTATCTTGAAATGAAACGAGGGGATGAGAGTGTGAATGGCAATGATGGGCTTCAGACAGGAAAGTCACTGATGTTAGTAAAAACGTAGATTTGAAAACGGGAGGAAAGCGTATCACTTAAAGGATTCTTTTGCAAGGAAGATGATAAATAGCGAGAGTGCTTCTTGGATAGTCGATAAATCACCACCATCAGTGCATCGATATTTTTCAAAGCAGAAATACCTATAGATATACAGGTACATTCATCGTCAAACTCCATGTAGTGAAAGGGAACCCGTAGATGTATGTGAAATAGAAAATTGACAGGATAACATTTTCAGACCGAGTAGAAAACAGAAAAGTTTCATCCTACAACTCACAATTTTCTTTGATGAAAGATTTCGCTGTACTTCATTTTATTCTTTTTTTATCAATCTTCAAGAGAATATTTCTCACGAGTTTTATAATTGATCGTTTTTTTTCCGCAAAGTATAACTTAATTATCCCTTAAAGCTAAATGTCAAAAGATGGTTTCACTGCAATAATCCCCGGAATTTTCATGAATTTAAAAGACTTATTAACTTTTAGAAGTAAAGAAAAAAGAAAAACCTATCAAGAAAACAGAATATAGTATGAAAAATTAATTTCAACTCATTAATATACATTAAGGTTTCCGCAAGATCGAATATTCTAATAGAATTGAAGTCAGGGAGCCTAACGATTTTAGATTAGTTTAAATTATTCATCCTTGCGCTTGCATCACTTTGCTTCTCAGAAGTGTCGTTGAGAGCAACGTACGACATGAGTTCAAACTGTCATTAGTCGATCGGAAACGTGATAATTTGGTGTGTGTGTGTGTGTTCTAAATAAACGTATTATTCTCCAGGGGGTGTCTATCTGACAAATTGATCTTTTCGGTTACAAATCTTCAACTATATATCGAATCGAAGTTAACAGAATCATATAAATGTTAGCAATTTTGTATAACTTCAAAATGCTATATGAAATTTTGGGTGCAAGATTTCTAATCTACTTAATCAGAGATTCATAATCAAATTTACACTGGTATGAATATTGCATAAGTGCAAAAGAGCAAGTGATCTTCGACTACCTATATATGAGATAGAATTTCGTTTAGCGACTTGTTACGAATAGTATATATAACATCGAGATTCCAATTGACAATTTAACTAGAGCGCACCGTTTGATGGTGGCACCGGAAATTTATTCGACCCAGGCAATCCAACTTGTAGGTAGTTATTGAATTTCAATTTATCTAGAGAGAAGGTAAAAGCAGTTTAGGGAACAACCCTGTTCGTATGCCTCACGATTTGCGTGTTTCTTTTTGTTGCTTCTTCTTCTTCTTCTTCTTCATCTTCCTCTTGTTCGTTTTCTCCTTGTTGTTGTTTTACTTTCGCTTCTTTTTCTTCGACATATTACGCAAATATATACACACGATCCATATCGTGGTTGCATTCGCGTTTTCTTAACGTTCGACATACTTTATTCTCCAATATTCATATTTCAAATGGCCCTGCGGCGAAGAAACAATACTGTCCAGGATATAAAGGGGAAATAACTTTTTTTCCTTCGAGAGGAGAAAATGTTTATTGAAAATTATATTCTTATTTACGTTTGCGCCTCGAGGCGTTCTTTCAATTCAGGAAGGCACCGTTCTAAAACAAAAATCATCGTTCTTCTAGAAAATATTCAAATTTATTCACGGGTAATACTTTTAAAGTTTCGAAAAAGAGTTTCCCTCTTAAAATAATTTTTAGAATCCTTCCTTCTGAAATAATGAATTTTTTTCACCGTGTTTTTCTTTTTTAACTGCATAAATGTGAAATAGATTAAAATCTGAGAAAAATAAATATCTAGAGTTTCAATTTGTAATTTCGAGCACACATAGCTTGATTTTTTCAAGCGAAATAAACGTCCCTCCATTATTTCTTTATTGTCGTAAAATACCAGTATTAAAAAGGTTGAACATGAAAGTGCAGCAGAAGGCGCTCAGTAATTTAATGCAATTTATTGTTTCTTTTGCCACAATTGATTTGGAAGATTTTATTGGACTTCCCTAAGACTTACGAGCAATTGGTTACGAAACGGTCGTCAACCACGAATAAGGAGCTTCATTTATCGGAGGAACCGTTTTGTCTCAGTATTTCTTTCTCGTGTAGATTCTTTAAGAAACGAGAAGGAAGAAGATGAAAAAGAGAAGAAAAAGAGGGTTGGTGATCTATGTGGTACTGGTTAGGAATTCAGTGGAGTCGGGGGCGGTTTAGCCCCCATGCAATATGTATTGGCTGTACGTGCGCGATATTCTATTGGCTTTTATTGTTATGTGTCATGGTCCTACGAGATTCCTGCAGGACCATTTCCCACCGTTCTCGACACGTACGAAAGACGTCCCCATTTTTTTCACCCTCATAAAGATAGTAGCAGAAGAGTAGCCAAAGATAGTGGTAGAAAAACGACATTTCTCTATTTTCCACAGACTAGTATATTATTGGCTTCTTTTTTTTTTTATTCAAAGGGAAGCTTATAAAAAAATTCTTTCCTTCTCAGTTGCAGAGAAATCCATACGATCATTTCCAAAGAAGAAATATGATAGTACCTAAGGATAATACACCTTGGGATACAAGGGTTTGCAAAAAATATCGATATTGCCTCTATTTTATCGGGAAGAAAAAGCACAATAGCCCCATCAACTGAATATCCTCCAGAGCTTTGAAATCTTTTTTTTTAAATGTTTCAGAGACTTGTGTATTTTTAGATTTTGTTTCCAGAAATATAAACCTGACGAAAATAGACGGACAGACACATCTGACTATAAATCAATGAAAGTGGAGACTAAACTCCATTGAGAGTCGAACAATTTGGATAAAATCTGTAATGCTATTGCACAACTCGACTTCATACCTAGGTATTCTCTGCGACGCAAAAAAAATGTTGGGAAAGAGCCAATACATATACGTTAAAAATATATGACGCAGTATTATGTGATGCAATTTGACGTGAAATTGCACTTCCGATTTGCTTCCAAATGCAGCAGACAACCGGCTGTAAAGTGGATCATAAAAACATTTGCCAGACTTCAGAGTAGTTTAGCTGCACTTCAGGCGGCGATGAATTTCACTTGCAATTGTGCAAATGCATTAGGATAAATCTACATGAACAGAATATTATACGAAAGTAGAATAAATTAATCTCGTTCATCTGAAGCTTTTTGTCTTAGATGTTTTTTAAATTGCATATTATGCAATTATATAAAAGTGCAATTTCCAATACCAGTTTACAGAGTTAATATAAAATCTTTTCAACTTGATTTTGTTCGACCCAATTTTCGATTCAATCTCAACTATTTTACCAGAAAAAGTTTTAATTTTCTTTCTCGGCACGATAATTGATTCCAAACAACTCTGCCTTCTACACTTTTCATAAAGTTGACTTTAAATCAAGGTTTCGGTATTAAGCTAAGATTAAATTTCGAACTTTAAGATTGAAAAAGCCGGCGCACAGTTTACCAGAGATTATTTTCAAGACGAAATTTTGAAATTTTCAAACTTTTCCATATCTTCAAATTGTCAAGAAAAATCCAGATCAAAATTCTTGACCTATATTACTTAAGATGCATAATTATGCATCACACTCTTTTATCGAAAAATTTTAAAATCTCGCTTGAATGCATCATAACATAACATTGCATCATAACTACATAACATTATCTTCGGGGCTACGGCTTATCCTGACAAATTAATGAAAATGATATACATAATAAAAAATTACGATCGAACAAGTCCTCTCGAGAGTTGCATATTTTCAATAAAAAATGTGAGATTGGCTAGAAAGGGAAATTTATTATCAGCACTGAATGAATGTCCATCGTGACGGTGCAACCTTAATTGGAATTTCAGCGGGTAGAGGGCTTATTCGAGCATTTACAACGATATGGAGATAAGCCTGTTGTTCTAATCGCTCGAAGGGCGTAGTACACAGTACGAGCTGCCAGCAGGCAATTGAATTAATTTTGGTAACAAGAAGGCTGCGAACCGCTAACGATAATTGCTGGGGCTCTTGCCGAGCGGTACACACACCGGTGGGGGTTCGAACATTCAAATTAAGAGAATGGCTTTCGGAGAGGGTCGAGAATTCCGTCTCGCTTCCATAGCCATCAGCAATCTACTATGGTGCCTGAATACCGAAACGTAGAAATTTAATCGGTGCTTCCATCCAACGTTATGCGGTGAAAAGGTCACTTACACTACAAATTTTCTCTCATTGACTATTACAATCTCTAATCTCGACAAAATTAAGAAATAATAGTGGAAGCATAAAAATATACCGAACAGCGCTAATCAGTACGTAATTGAATTTTTTGCTTTTCCAATCTGAATGAAATTATTTTCCTCATAGTTTAATTTAAATTCCGCACCTGATTTGTGGTTATCGTACTTTTTATTGTTAAATTAACATTTTAAATTTAATTTAAATTCGAATGCATCTATATAGACACCAATTGAAATACCGTTCATTTAATTATTATTTTTCCTAACTATGTTAAATTAAAGAAAATACTTTATACTTCAATTCATTTTAATCCGAAATGCAACCGTAATATTGATTTATTTAAATCAACTTTATTGAAGGAAATTTTCGATAAGTATCTATATTTTTTCACGAAATGCAGCTTTATTATATATTTATCGTGAGTATAAGTGGAGTGAAAATCCTCTATGTTTAGCAAGCGCACTCAAGATTTTGATCCAACAGGTACCCTCTTATGCTCTGCATAATCTTTCGACTTTAGGGATTTGTTGAAGTGTCCCAACTTGAAGCTCGATTTTTCGATGGCGTCATAATCGTACTAGGAACCGTTTCGAAACTCAAATGGAAGTCCGAATCGAAAGTTTCCATGACCGCCTAGTAATCGTGTCGCCGAGAATTTTCAAATCGATTTTATCCCCTCCACAGGAACTACCTCGTTTAACTTTCTCGGCGACAACGTATTTTATTCTTTGGCGTTGAAAGCTCTCGGGCTAAAAAAACTCTCGTCGATATAGGTTTTTAGAAAAAACTTACCACCCAATCAGGTTTTATTTTACTGCTCAGCGCTGTTCCAAGCAAAGGCATAGATTTTTTCTTTTTTATCCCTCACGTAATTTTTACAGCTTTATAACGTACAGGAAAATTCTTTTGAAATATGAAGCTTTATCTATAAACTGCGCAAATCTACTTTTATCTATAAACTCCCCAAGGAAATCATTTGTCAGAAACAAATTTAGAAAAATATAATCAGCACTAATCAAATTTTAGTTCTTTCATCTTTGGAATACTTTGTAAAATTGCACAATATAAAATTGAACTTATAGGTCAGACGGAATTTAATATCAGATATAAATATCGTTGAATAATGTGCAAAATTCAATAAACTATTATGTATACAAAGAACATAAAAGTTATACAGAATCTCTTATTCCAGGCACGTTGAAGTATAAAATCTTTTCTTCCTACATTTCTCCTTTCATGACCGTCGCAAGCAGTATTCTCGTGATCTTCACTCATTTTATGAAATCTCTTTGAGATTTCCGATGTGTCATCCCACATACAATATGAAGAAAAAATAGTTGATTGTGACAACTAGCTACTTATTAGTAGAAATGGTATTAGTTCCTACAAAACTATTACTTTTAATAGACTATTACTTTTACTATCACTTTTACTGTTACTTTTACTACATACAGATCAGTGTTGGGTAAGTTACTTTTTTTTAAGTAATTAGTTAAAGTTACGATACTTAACGAAAAAAAGTAACTAAGTTACAGTTACTAGACAAGTAACTTCAAGTTACCTAAAAAGTTACTTTTTTTGCTTCCTTAATTTTTTAATTTAAAAATAAGAATAATTAATGTAAGATTAATAAAATTATTTTTTATTATTATATTACTATAATAAAAATATTAATAGTTCATCAAAATATTATTTAAAAAAAAAAAACGATTTTCAAATTTGAATCTTTAATTTCTTTCTTTTTTATTAGAAAAAAGAGTAAATTTGACCATAAAAAAGAGATATAAAAATAACACAAAGTAACTTCAAAGTAACTAAAATTAAGTTACAAGTTACTGCAAAAAGAGTAACTAAGTTACTACCCAACACTGATACAGATATTACGAATAAAAGTAGTAGCCCCAAAACCATTTAAATAGCACCGACATATATTACAGATTAAAGTAGTTGGCCCCACTAAATTGATAGTTGTCCCAACCATTTTTTTGAATGCAGTTTATTTCATTCTCTCTTCTTTAACGAAGCAGTCCAAAAGTTCTCATTCACGGAGTCGACAGACTGAGAGCCCTGGAGAATAATTACGAAGTTCTTGGATTATCCTTAATGAGACAGGACCTTCGCTACACAGCTTATATTATATAAGTGCACGTACACCGCACATACGTCGAATTCGCAAGTTTAACTTCGTACGATTGCGGTACAGACGAAAATTCACTTAAGCATTCTGTCTGCGATCACGTCTGTTCGTGCCTCGATCGAAAATCGAATTCGGACCAAACCATCCTTCCTGGGAGCTACCCCCCTTTTTCCGACCTTTCCCCCCGTTTTACCCAACAACCTCCGACCGCCAACCTCACATCCGTAGCCCCAATGATCTCACAGCTCGTGCAACTTTGTGGAAGCGCGGAGAGAACTCTATCGCGTAGATTCGCGATGCATACTGATTGCTTGGGATTTCCTTTCTCAAACCCCTACTATCATCATTTGCCGAAAACCCCTTTGTGTCGAAAATAATTTCATTTATATTATAATTTAATTGTCTCGATAGATTTAATTGCTTTCGATAGATAATCCTCCCGAATTCCAGGGTTAGCGATTCGGTTAAAAATTTCAATTTCCCGGGTTTTCCCGGTCAACCAACTCTCTAAATCTGAACCAGCGAAAACCATACAAAATCAGTGAAATTCACTGATTAGGTATGGTTTTCGTTGATTCAGATTTAGAGAGAAAAGTAACATATTTGTATTTACCACATAATGTAAAGATTGATTTTAATTCATGATTTTGATTCTAAACATACTAACACAATAGAGCAAAAATATATTATTTTTTTTACATTTATTGGATTAATAATATAAAAAAAAGAACCAAACACATTTTATTTTTATTTTTTTATAATACTAGTTGTACATATTTATTTCATATAGAGACTTTAAGTGATTTCAGGGAATTTCAAGATATTTTAAGAAATTTCTTTTGATTTTAAGGAATTCGAAAGAATTTCAAAAAATTGTAAGGAACTTCAAAGGGTTTTTAAAAAAATTCAAAACAAACTTTGAAAACTTTTTTTTTTATATCTTTGGTCCAATAAATGTAAAAAAAATTCGTCAGATTTGACGTCTGAAACTTCAATCAATATTGTTTAGCTATGTAATTATACTTTTATAAGTTTACTTTTTTAATATATTAAAAAAAGTAAACTCCTGATTTTTTAACTAAATTCCCGGCTAAAAAAAATAATGTAACATTCTCTCAACTCACCACACAGTACTATTCTTGGTCTCAAAGAAAAAGATCTGGATTTAAGCTTACCTGAAACATAAATAAATGACATTTTGTTAGTTTTATAAATAAATTACGTCAATTCGATATGTAAACTATCTCTAAATACGAATTAACAGGGTGTCTAGTGATTCCTGGTCAAATTTTTATTCCCCCGAACAATTTATGACCAATTTTTTAAATTTCCTTCTTGTGATTCTTTAAACTTTTATTTTAATTTGATAAGTTAGAAAGAGAATAAAAAGTAGACAAATTAAAAAAGTCGATTTTCAATAAAATGCAAAAAATTTCCTGGCCTAAATGAAATTCCCGGGTTTTTCCCGGTTTTCGGGTCCACTAGGCACCGTGATTTACGTGATTTCGAAATTTTCTGTGTACTTGCAAAGATATTATCTTGTTATAGATATGAGTGTAATATTGATGATAGCTAATAACATATGAGTGTAATATTGATGGTAGCCAATAACATATGAGTGTAATATTGATGTACTGCTTAACGAATATCAATAGCAATCATGCTAAGTGGCAAATCTTGCAAAGTCATTTCATATTGCTCCATTATCTCATATTATCCTCTGTATAAAGCCCCCATCTACATCGATCCATATCAGAAAATTAGCCAACAACATTTTTGCTCTATTCTTTTTCATTACTATCCGTTACCGATACATTTTTTATTATTTCTATATCAAATGCTAATAAAGATGTATGAAAAATTATTTAAAAGTACCATGTATTGTCTGAATGCCTCTACAAGTAACAAATTGTCGTCAGAAAAGATACATAAGATAATGAAAATTTACATAAAAGTGAAAAAACCGCACTCTCAAAAAGTAGATATTATTTTATTATTTATTATCATCATATAAACTTCTAACTTAATGTTAGACTAATGTCAATGGTTTTTTTCTAATCTTTCTAAGTGGTTTTTTTTACTTTTCTATACTTTTTCATTTTATTCATTTTATTACTTTTCTGACTACTTTCTACGATATTGAAGCAAAACTGGCAATTTGTTCATCAAACATGTGAGAAAATACAAATTTTTTAAAATTGGGGGTGATTTAACCATCTACCCTGAGAGCGTGTATTCTTATTCAAAAAATTTGAGAGAAATCCACAGATTTTTCACCAAATGGAAGCTTTTTGGATTAAAGTATGCTAATCAAATATCATTTACATATACTATATTATGTAAACTTTGGCAGTATATGTACAATCAATTTCTTCAAATGGAAGAGGAGACTAGTATTTGCGAACTACTCTGATTGATACTATTGACATGATTACTCGAATTGATATGATTGATCCAACATCAGATTACTATGGACTATTTACTAGCAAGGGCCGGTCTCAAACTGTCTCAAACCCATTAGAGAAAACAAATAGGCATCATGATTGCTCTTAGGTTACATGGAATGGGAGTATAACTTGTGATCTTCGTTGTTTGCATAGAACTGCATGCGGGCTAACCCCAATTGAAATATCTACAGTATAAATAAAATCCGTGTTAATTTATCCTTTTCAAAAGATTTTACGGGATTTCAAAAGGGATTTCATAAATGTTCATCTTTTGAAATGCTTTAACATCATTTAAACAAAGTTCTGCAAGATTAATTAGTCAACTGGTAATTCCAAGAGATTTCAAACAACTTCAAAAATAAACTGTTATTGAAAACGCTTAAAATTACTACACGGAAAAAACTATGGTTTTGAAATTCCTAGGAACATCTTTAAATTTTTTACAAGGCAGGGGCGAGACAAGGCAGAGGCAAAACAAGGCAGGGACAAGACAAGGCAGGGGAAAAACAAGGCAGAGGCAAAACAAAGCAGGGGCCAAGACAAGACAAGACAAGGCAAGGCAAGGCAAGGCAAGACAAGGCAGAGGCAAAATAAGGCAAGAACAAGACAAGGCAAAGGCAGAAGCAACACAAGGCAGAGGCAAGACAAGGGAAAGGCAAGACAAGGCAAAGGCAAGGGAAAGACGAGGTAGGAATAAGACAAGGCAAAGGCAAGGCAAGGCAGAGGCAAGGCAAGGCAGAGGCAAGACAAGGCAGAGGCAAGACAAGACAGGAGTAAAACAAGGCAAAGGCAAGACAATGCAGAGGCAAAACAAGGCAAGGGAAATACAAGGCAGAAGCAAGGCAAGGCAAAGGCAGAAGCAAGACAAGACAGAGGCAAAACAAGGCAGAGGCAAAACAAGACAAGGCAGATGCAAGACGAGGCAGAGGCAAAACAAGGCAAGGAAAATACAAGGCAGAAGCAAGGCAAGGCAAAGGCAAGACGAGGCAGGGGAAAGGGAAGGCAAAGGCAAGACAAGGCAAGGCAAGACAAGGCAGAGGCAAAATAAGGCAAGAACAAGACAAGGCCGGAGCAAGACAAGGTAAAGGCAGAAGCAACACAAGGCAGAGGCAAGACAAGGGAAAGGCAAGACAAGGCAAAGGCAAGGGAAAGACGAGGTAGGAGCAAGACAAGGCAAAGGCAAGGCAATGCAGAGGCAAAACAAGGCAAGGGAAATACAAGGCAGAAGCAAGGCAAGGCAAAGGCAGAAGCAAGACAAGACAGGGGCAAGACAAGGCAGAGGCAAGACGAGGCAGGGGAAAGGGAAGGTAAAGGCAAGACAAGGCAGAGGCAAAACAAGACAAGGCAAGACAAGGCAAAAGCAAGACAAGGTATAGGCAAGAGCAAGGGCAAAGGCAAGACAAGGATACTTATCTCTAGTGTTTTATAGTATAATCTTTATCATATAAATTTTTCGTGGAGAATCTTGCTTATTTAAAATCTTTGTGAACAACTTATTGAAATACGTTTTGGCATACTTAAATTGTAGTTGAATCAATCTGCTGGGATTTATGGAATATGCTAGTCTATGGTCTTTGAAGGTTACAGACTGCAATTTCTCATGAAACTTATGAACAGTGAACATGCTTTAGTCTGGACTACTAGCTTGCAACCATCTGTTTCATGCGAATGCATTACTGTTGCTGTATTGGCATAGTTAAGTGAGTCCAAGCGCGAGGCGTGGAGCGAAGAGCGAACGGGATGCTGAAGGCGAACGAAGACGAGGCGCGTTGAATAATGTATTTGTTGGGTGGCTGTGTTTCCGCTATTGTGCAGTAGTCTGCTACTCTTGCAGTGTAGACTACTGTTCCTACGCTTCACTACAAGACTACAGTCGAGAGAGTCTCGACAGTTACTATTACGAAGGACTGCTTCCTTTCCCAACGATATTCTACCCCCTAGAATCCTTTCCATAACCATTGCTTTCCTAATATCACTACCATTTGCTACTCGCTGTGTCTTCTATTGACTTACCCCGGAAACTATTTTCCTTAGTCAATATAACCGTGTCCAACCTAGTTTCTCTGCTATATGTCCTGCTTCGAATTGAACTTGTCTTATAATTGATAATGGGTGGCACTGCAGACAATGCTACCAATTTCTAAGTTTGAAGACTTTCAATTGGATGCATTTTGACACATCGTTTCATTAATACAAAAGAGACATTCCAAGGATTGATTTGTTTTACAATTCGATTCTGCTCTTCGCTGAGGTAATCATGTGTCTAGTGATCAAGCAATTTGAAATTTGGAATAGATGAAGTGACAAATATTAATCGAAAGTCATATTCCCGGTTTTTTCCAGGTCATATAAAATTCTCGGGTTTTTCCCGGTTTTCTGATCCGCTAGACACCCTGGATAACCTTTTTTATTACTCACTACTCGACATTTTAAAATTTTATTTAGTAGCTTTTCATATCTAGAGCTCTGAGCTATAAAACTGTGACGACTTTTCTTGTTCGAACTTTTAAGATTGTCCTTCTCTACTATCATTTTTACTTTTACTGTATTTCACTATATTCTGTAGATTATATAGAACTATATTCTTCATTCTTCTTTCTTTATATAGTCAACTCTTCAAAATCGTCCAGATATGAGATTTTAACTTAAAGTAGTTTCTCTGACTGTAATGTCTCTGTATGAAACTTTTTTCTTAACTTTTTTCGAATTAAAGCTACTACAAGTATAGTCCTTCGAAAGTCATTTTTAAATTTTATTGACCAGGACTTTTATCAACCTTTTGCTCTTGCTTGTTTCCACTTTTCTAGCAGAAGAATATATTTGATATCAAATAGTTTCTCGTTTGAGTAAAAAAAAAATTTGTGTAATCTTTTCCACACAAATGAAAATACTATGTTTTTTGTTGATGTTTGTTTGTTTTGTTTCCTTGTCCTGTACAAGCTACAATATTTAGATCCATGTTTCCAGTATATAAAAAAGCACTCCAATTTATACCTCATAATATATTTTCATAAAATGGACAACATCCATTCAACTCGATATGCGCGAATGCAGCATTGTACAAAGAAGAGAAAAATCTTCAGGCGTTGAAGATACAGTATATTCAAGGAAATTTTCCAACCAAAAATTCTCGGGAGGATGAAGTCTCATTTTAAAATGATTTTTAAAGAAAGACA